>CAUYPK010143078.1:0-45160 GCA_963574355.1 Loris lydekkerianus
AGTGAAACAAAAAGAAAATTTAAAAATAAACAGGAACAAAATTATAATAGAGAATGTCAATTCCAAATAAGATCCTACAGGTTCTGCTGATTCTCCCATGTGAGTGGCAGGCAGGGCTTAAGTCATCATTAGGAGAGAATTTATTTTAAAAGTGTCATCTTAAACTGCAAGGATGTCCGTTAAACATCACAATTAAACATGCCAAAGGAGAAGTCATGTTGTCAAAATGCCCACTTAACCCACCCAAACATCTCAAACCCACCCTCTGCTGACCTTCCATACCCCATTTTTTTTAAGTTTTTTTTTTTTTTTTCTTTTTTTAAACAAGAGAAAGTAGACAGATACATGTTGGTAAATGCTAACTGTCCATATTCCCATAGAGACACGGTGTACTCCCTGGGAGCAAGTTGCAGTCTTTTTTTTTTTTTTTTCCTCTTGTGCTCAGTTGCCTTGTTTTTTTTTTATGCAGTTTTTGGCCGGGGCTGGGTTTGAACCCACCACCTCCAGCATATGGGGTCGGCGTCCTACTCCTTTGAGCCCACAGGCGCCGCCCAGTCGCCCTGTTCTTGAGGTCTCTTTTCTCTACACCACATTCTCAACTTATTTTGGGGGGAATTACCTTGAGCAGAATACAATGGGAAAAGAATCTCTACTCATTTCTGTTCCAAATTCATTTTTATCCCTTCCTGTCTCAACAAAAACTGTATGGAAGCAACACCACCAAGCTCTGTGGGAAAAAAGGAAAACCTGCTCCCTTCACTCTGCTGGAAGCTGGAGGGTGCCGGGCCCCTGTGTAGTAGTGCATAGAATTCTAGCTTTTTCCCTCCTTTCTCTGTATATTGGGCTCAGAGAGTACACTGTGTCCCTAAGTGAAAATGGACAGTTAGCATGCGCAGTTTTATGGGTTGGTGTTCCTGTGAGAAAATAATGCTACCTCCTGTGGCAGGAGGTGGAGCTCAGGTGGTGATGGGAGAGCTGGACAGCTGCTGTAAATCCAGAAGCTTCTGTGGCTCTGCTTGCCACTGCTTACCTCCTGCTGTGTGTTCAGGTTTCTACCAGGCCATGGACCATTACTGGTCCCAGTTCGTGGCCCAGGAGTAAAGGACCACACGCATAAAGGATAAACCTCAGGAACAGCCAAATAGAAGGGCTATGTGGGTTGCTACAAAAGTTTTGTGATACACAAAGATCAAAAAACATAAAATCCATGCTGATGGAAACAAATGAAGCCCTCCCAGCAACACTGACAAGCTTGAGCAAGTTAAACTTTGATGGGTGAATCAGAAAGGATGTTGTCCACTGTGTTTCTTATAAGTGAAATAATGGACCATAACACAGTCTGTCTCGAAACTTTTGCAGTGAGCACATACATAAGGCAAAGAGTGAGCGGTGGGGTGAAGGTGGGGCCGTCCATGCCCTCTCCCAGAATCTCAATGCTGGGCATCACTATCAAAGCTCTCTGAACCCTTAGGGTTTTTACAGAGACTCCATTATATAGGCACAATTGATTAAACCATTGGTCCTTGGTGTAAACTGACCTCCAGCCCCTCACTTCTCTCCCCTCTCGGGAGGGCGAGGGCAAGTACTAGGGCTGAAGTTTCCAACCTTCTGATTACATGGTTGGCTCTAGTGCCAGCCCCATCCTCTAGGAGTCCCCTCATTAGTATAAACTCAGGTATGGTTGGTTGAAAGGGGACTGTTATGAATAGCCGAAGATATTCCTCTCACCACTATCACTCAGGAAATCCTGAGGGTTTTAGGAGCTCCATGACAGGAATGCAAATGAAGATCAAATGTTTACTTCTTCTTATACATGGATAATTTAAATTTCTATTTCTTCTTCCTTTTCAACCAGGTCCTCAATGGGGGTCAGTTTGAGGTTTCTCCTGTGTCTTTGCCAAAGGTTGCTTAGGAGTGGAATTGGGAAGGGATATGGAATCATCTGGGTCTTGACATCACCTTGGCACACTGGCATCTTCCCCTTCTTCCTGTCCTTTCTGTCTCTCTTGACTGTCAACACATCTCCCCTACCTTTGTCAGTGCCCTCCGGGTTACTTCCCACAGCCTTTGTAACAAACACCGGAGTTTATGGGCACCTCTGGAGTCTCTGCCTCTCCTTGGATGTCTCCACACTACTCAGGAAGAGCAGGACATGGGAAGCCTTTCTCAGGGACACATCAGTTCTAAGTTCTTATTCTTTTCTCTTCAAATGTCTCTTTCCTTGAGTTAGGGAGAGTATTTTAAAGTTTGTCCCCCAAGACCACAATCCAACCCCATCCACCTTGCTCTGACAATTCTCTATGCCTTGAGTCCCCTAAGTCTGTTGAATTAAAAATGAAACTGCAAAGACAGCCTTGCACCTTCCTAATGAAAGCCACTCAGCCCTCACTGGTAAAAGGGAATAGGCTGAGATTTGTTACAAACCATGAGAGGCTATTGGTTTGGACTGAGGCTGAGGTGGGAGGATTGCTTGAGGTCAGGCGTTCAAAACCAGCCTGAGCAAGAGTGATACCCTATCTCTACTAAAAATAGAAAAAGTAACCTGACATGGTGATGGGCACCTGGTGGGCAACTGTAGTCTCAGCTACTTGAGGGGGATCACTTGAGCCTAGGAATCTGAAGTTGCTATGCCATGGCACTCTAGCTTGGGCAATAGAGCTAGGCTCTGTTTAAAAAAAAAAAAAAAAAAATAGAAAAAAGAAAATCCTTGGTTAAGGAAAGCCTCACTGAGAAGGTGGCTTTTACGCAAAGGCCAGAAGAAAGTTGCAGCCATGTTGAAATTCCTGTTTATTTCCTTAAGCACACAGAAGTCACTCATACTAAATGCCACATAGTCAAACTAAAACTACAAGGAAAGTGATAGATCCCCAAAAGACCATTTTTACCTGAAAATAAGAGATTCCAGGCTGGGTGCTGTGTATCACATCCATAATACTAGCACTCTGGGAGGCCAAAGCAGGTGAATCATTTGAGCTCAGGAGTTTAAGACCAGCCTGAGCAAGAGTGAGACCCTCTCTCTACTAAAAATAGAAAAACTAGCCAGGCATTGTGGCAGGCTCCTATAGTCCCAGCTATTTGGGAGGCTGAGGCAGGAAGATCACTTGAGCTCAGGAGTTTGAGGTTGCTGTTGCTGTGAGTTAGGCTGACACCCTGGCACTCTAGTCTGGACAGCACAGTGAGATTTTATCTCAGGAAAAAAATGGAGATTCCAGGCTTGGTGCCTGTAGCTCAGTGGCTAGAGTACCAGACACATACACCGGAGCTGGCAGGTTCCATCCAGCCCAGGCCTGCCAAACAACAATGACAACAACAACCAAAAAAAAAAAAAAAAAGAAAAGAAAAAACAGCCGGGTGTTGTGGTGGGCACCTGTAGTCTCAGCTACTTGGAAGGCTGAGGCAAGAGAATTACTTAAGCCCAAGAGTTTGGGGTTGCTGTGAGCTGTGACACCATCGCACTCTATTCAGGGTGACAGCTTGAGACTTTGTCTCAAAAAAAAAAAAAAAAAGGAGATTCCAGTCTCTCTGAGGGTAATATGGAAGTCCCCTATGCTTTAACCCTTACTAAAAAGTAATCTGATGTTAACCAATCACTTTTTTTCTATTGTTCTGCTTCCTTGTTCCCATCGTACAGAATGTACAGTTCTGCAACTGCTCGTTGGGAACTCTCATTCTATTTCATAGACTGAAAAATGCCCTAATTCATGAGCCTTGAATAAAAGCCAATTTGATCTATAATTAATTTCTTGTCACTTTGTCTTTCGAAGGTCAATGGGGGAAGCTCTACCCTGGTTTGTATATAAAAATATTAGTCACCACAACAATGGCTATCATCACACCAGCTATTCACTAGAGAAAAAGACTTGGGTCACAGGTTCACTGCTGGCCCAAGGCTGAGCCAAGAGTAAACCAAGTGTGCTGACACCCATGCCCCCCAATTTATTATTATTATTATTTTTTGAGACAGAGCCTCAAGTCGTCGCCCTGGGTAGAGCGCTGTGGCATCACAGCTCACAGCAACCCCCAATTCCTGGGCATAAGCAATCCTCCTGCCTCAGCCTCCCAAGTAGATGGGACTCCAGGCATCGCCACATGCCCAGCTATTTTTTGGTTGTAGTTGTCTTTGTTGATTGGCAGTCCCGGGCTGGATTTGAACCCGCCAGCTCTGGCATATGTGGCTGGCGCCTTAGTCACTTGAGCTACAGGTGCTGAGCCATACCCTTAATTTCTAGAGAGTGCTGTGGCCTTCAGGGAGTTCCAAGGGAGCAAGCAAGGATGTGCAAAAGGACCCAGCCCCTGACTGCCATGAATTTGAGGTTGCTGTGAGCTAGGTTAACACCATGACACTCTACACAAGGGTGACAGAGTGAGACTCTGTCTCAAAAAAAAAGAGAGAGAAAGAAATAAAAGAAAAGAAAAGAAGAAGAATGATTTAATTGAGAGTAGCTGGTGGCTGAGGGTAGAGATCAGTAAATGCTTCTTTTATATACATATATGAGGGCTTTCCACAAAGTATCCAGCTATGTAATATGAAAACTAGAGATATACTTGGCTGCATATTTTCTGGACATCCCTTGTGTGTGTGTGTGTGTGTGTGTTTTTATTTATTTATTTGAGACAGAGTCTCACTATGTCACCCTTGGAGGAATGCCTTGGCATCACACCTCACAGAAACCTCAAACTCTTGGGCACAACCAATTCTTTTGCCACAGCCTCCCAAGAAGCTGGGTCTATAGGCGCCCACCACAACACCCGACTATTTTTTGGTTGTAGTTGTATTTTTTGGTTATTGTTGCTTGCCAGGCTAGGGCTGGGTTTGAACCCGCCAGCTCCAATGTATGTGTCTGGCATCCTAGCCACTGAGCTACAGGCACTGAGCCTATTCATTTGAGATAGGGAGTTCTCACAATATTGCCCATACTGGTCTTGAGCTCTTGGCCTCAAAGTGATCTTCCTGCCGCAGCCTCCTGAACTGCTGTAATTACAGACATGAGCCACTACTCCCCAGCTAGTAAATGCTTCTTTGAAGAGTTAGCATTTGAGCTGAAACTCAAATGAATGAATATAACAAGAAACTGTATGAGAACAGGAGTATTAGTTACCATTACTGGGTAACAAGTGACATCACAACTTAGAGGCCGAAAACAACACACATTTATTATCTCACAGTTCCTGTGGGGCAGGGATTTGGGTGTGGCTCTGATGGGTAGTTCTGGCTCATAAGATGGCAGTCACTGTGGTGGCCAGGACTACAGTTATCTTAAGGATGGAAAATGGGAGGGGCAGGAAGCAGGATCTGCTTTCAAGCTCACTCAGTGTTGGCAGGCACCAAGTCCTTACTGGATGCTGTTCAGAGACAAGTTCCTTGCCACATGGGCCTCTCCAAAGGGCAGCTTATGATGTGGCAGCTGGCTTCCCTCCAGAACAAGAACTCTGAATAAGAAAGAACAAGAGAAGGTGCACAAGACAGAAACCTTGGTCTTTTTTGTCTGTTTTTGTTTTGTTTTAGAGTTAAAGTCTTGCTTTTTTATCTAGGCTGGAGTACAGTAGCCTGATAACAACTCACGGCAACTTCCAGCTCCTGGGCTCAAGCAATCCTCCTGCCTCAGCCTACCAAAGTGCTAGTATTATAGGCATGTACTACTACATCCAGCTAATTTTTCTAGTTTTTAGTAGAGACAGGGTCTCACTATGTTGCTCAGGCTAGTCTTAAACTTCTCCCCTCAAGGGATCCTCTTGCCTCAGCTGCTAAAGGTATGAGCCACTGTGTCTAGCTACCATAGTCTTTTTGTAAGCTCAGAAGTGACATATTTCTTGGAAGTGAATCACTAAGTCCAGTCCACACTTATCTCTATCAAAATAGGGCAACACAAGGGTGTTATGGGCAGCAGGGCCTTTATCCTACTCACATGACCTCAGTCAAGGAATGAGTACAGATAAGTAAGGTCAGGGAAGATGGGGAACCAGGCTGTGAAGCTTCCTGACTTCTGGGGTGGCACTGATTCATGCCAAAATGGAGTAGAAAAGTAACAGAGTGAGCCGCCAGACTTTGAGGAGCTGTGTGAAAGCATATGGCACTGAGAGCTGATGCCTAATAGGACAATGGGTTTTGAGAGGATACCTCAATGGTGTAAGTTTGTGGACTGGATTCACACGCTTTTGTCTAATAAATAGATAATTAGAAATATATGCCAGGGGCGGCACTTGCGGCTCAAAGAGTAGGGTGTTGGCCCCATATACCAGATGTGGTGGGTTCAAACCCGGCCCCAGCCAAAAACTGCAAAAAAAAAAAAAGCAAAAGAAGTATATGCCAGGTGAAATAGCTTGTGCCTGTAGTCCCCAGGGACTGGGGAGGCCACGACAGGAAGACCACTTGAAGCTGGGAGTTTAAGGCCAGCCTGAACCACTTAGGCAGACCTGTTTCTGTGAAAAATACAAAATGGAATCTTTGGGCTTGGCACCCATAGCTCAGTGGTTAGGGCACTGGCCACATGCCTTGGAGCTGGTGGATTGGAAACTGGCTGGGCCTGCTAAACACACACACACACAAAAAAAAAATGGCCAGGCGTTATGGCGGGCACCTATAGTCCCAGCTACTACAGAGATTGAGGCAAGATCACTTGAGCCCAAGAGTTTGAGGTTGCTGTGAGCTGTGACTCCACTGCACTCTACCCAGGACAACATAGTGAAACTCTGTCAAAAAAAAACCGGAATCTTTGTCAGGTGGTCAGTAAAAGCACCCTGTTAGAGGATGAGCCCCTAGTAAGGCTGGAAAGTCAGACGCAAAGGTAATGCTACAGATTTAAGAAAGAAAAAGTTAAAGTCGATGGTTCCTACAATGAGGCCGTGGGGTGGGTAGGGAAACCCTGAAGTGTCCTCTCTTCTGCTTAGTTTAGTCAGGTGCTGCTACCCCAGGGGTCTCCTGAAGTTCTCACACTGTCACCCTGGGTAGAGTGCCCTAAGGGTTACTCCAGCACACTGCAACCTCAAACTCCTGGATTCAAGCGATCCTCCTGCCTCAGCCTCTCAAGAGGGGAGGGACTACAGGTGTGCACTACCATGCCTGACTAATTTTTCTATTTCTTAGTAGAGACTGGAGTCTCTGTCTTGCTTAGGCTGATCTCAAAGTCCTGGCCTCAAGGGATCCTCCCACCTCAGCCTCCCAGAGTGTTGGCATTATAGGTGTGAGCCACCACGCTGGATCCAGGTCCATATTCTTGGATGTAGTCTTCCAGGACCTCAACCACCTGCACCTTCTTCTAAGTGTCCTTGGGTTCCTCTTCCCTAGAGTTGGTATTTAGAGAAGGTACACAATAGATGTTCATGAATGAATGTGTGAGAAATAGCCTGGCTTCACACCATCCCTTTTGCTGAGGACATCTCTCCTGTCTGCCTGTCAGAATTCCCCTCCTTTTCTATAGTAACCTTTGTCCCTTGACAGTGTAGTAAAACTGTCTTTCCATGATAGAGTTTTTCCAGTCATCCAACTGGTGTGACCCTCCTTATTAACCCCCTAAGGCAAATATAGTCATTATCCCCATTTTACAGATGAGAAAACCCAGGCTCAAAATGAAAATGAGCCTTGAGGCCAAGCTGAAGCTGGACCCCTTGGTCAGGTCCAGGTCAGAGACTCTGTCTTGCAGGAAGCCCTTGTAAGAATAGCCCTCTCCTCACACAGAGCCCTGTACCCTTTGCTCCTCCTGCTACATTCCAGCCTGTTTCAGGGCAGACTGTGTCTGCATCTACTTCCCCTTTGAATGTGAACAAAGTGAGGGGATGGTCATCAAACTTTGTTGGCTCTATTTGAGTTGGCTGGGACTGCTCTGCTCACCTTCCCAGGTACCAGATGGGACAGTTGTCTTCTGTGGCTCAGATGAGCAAGGATGGTGGTGAAGACATTGAAGTCCTGACCATCTATTTCTGCATGGTGGGGAGGGGGTGAGGAGGGGGTGCTGCTGAGTGGGAATGAATTAGCTTCAAGATCTGTCACCTGCAGTAGTGGATGTAAGTTAGGATGGAGATCAAGGAGATACTAAGGGGAGCTTGATGTGACTGTGACCTATGACCTCAACCTAAGCTCTCTGGTGGCTAGTTTTCTGCTTTCATCTACCTCTTTCCTCCTAAGGGTTTCTTTATATTCACTGAGAAAACTTGGAATACACCTGGACAGGTGATTAATACAAGAATTTGAGAGAATGACTATGAGCTTTCTGGTAAAAGAGTGTGAAGTGCCAGAGGCTGGAAGATGATCCACACTTTTCTTTGCCCTCTTGTTGTCTCTGTCCCTTGCACTTTTTTTTTTTTTTTTTTTGCAGTTTTTGGCCGGGGCTGGGCTTGAACCCACCACCTCCAGCATAAGGGGCCAGCGCCCTACTCCTTTGAGCCACAGGCACCGCCTCCCCCTCTTTTTTTGAGACAGTATCTTGCTTTGTTGTCCAAGCTAGAGTACAGTGATGTCATCACAGCTCACTGCAACTTTCAACTCCGTTTTCACACTTTTCCGTCTGAAATGCTCTCTCTACTGGCTTCTGACACAGTGCTCTTTCTAGTGCATGCTACTGTTTGACTTTATTATGGTTCTTTATCTAGCCTATGGTTTTTGACATTGGAAAATTCATTTAGAAGAGGTCAAAATGGGGTGAGGACATGTACTACAAGCAGCAGAAACAGCTCTCAAAGACTCTCAAACTAGCTTTTGCAAAACATAAGATTGGCTCATGAAACTGAACATTTCAGAAATAGTTATTTCAGGAATGGTTGGATCTAGGAGTTCAAAATAAATGATAATCAAGATTCTTGCATCTCTCTTTAGCTCTCAGCTCTACTCTTTCACGCATTGGTTTCAGATGGGCTCAAGATCTTCCCTCAGAGCAGCTCCCAACAGATTTGGTTCATACCTTATCTGTTTAGTGATCCCCACAGAGAGAAAGAGAATGTATGCACAAGAAAGAGACTCTCTGAATTGGCAAATCCAGGGGCCAATTCTGTATGTGTGTTGCCTTCCCATCCTCAAACTATTCATTGTAGTGAAGGGCATGGAGCACCCTTACTGTCTGGGCCTGGGTCTTGTGCCTACCATTGGGAGGAGCAGGCTTTGAGAAAGAGGAGAGATGAGTCCCCCAAAGGAAAATCTAGTGATTTTCTTCTTTAAAACTTAAAAATGGGCAGCACCTGTGGCTCAAAACAGTAGGGCGCCGGCCCCATATACTGGAGGTGGCGGGTACAAACCCAGCCCAGTTCAAAAACTGCAAAAAAAAAAAACCTTAAAAAGGAGGAGCAGGGCATGGTGGTATGCACTTTTAGTCCCAGCGACTCAGAAGACTGAGGCAGGAGGATCACTTAAGCCCAGAAGTTCCAGGCTGCAGTAAGCTATGATCACATTACTGCATTCTAGCCTGCATGACAGAGCTAGACTCCATCTCTAAGAAAATTAAAAATTAAAAAATAAAGGCCAGGCCAGGCATGGTGGCTCACGCCTGTAATTCTAATACTCTGTGAGGCCAAGGCAGGTAGTTTGCCCGAGCTCAGGTGTTCAAGACCAGCCTGAGCAAGAGAGTCTTGGTCTCTACTAAAAATAGAAAAACTAGTTGAGCATTATGGCAGGCGCCTGCTGTCCCAGCTACTTGAGAGGCTGAGGCAGGAGAGCACTTGATCCCAGGAGTGTGAGGTTGCTGTGAGTTAGGCTGACGTCACAGCACTCTAGCCTGGGTAACAGAGTAAGACTCTGTCTCAAAAAAATAAAGACCAGGCATGGTGCCTCATGTCTGTAATCCTAGCCTGAGCAAGAGTGATACCCCATCTCTACTAAAAAAAACTCAAGAACAAGTCGCCAGATGGGTGTGTGTATGGGGGGGGGGGGGTACCTGTAGTCCCAGCTGCTTAGGAGGCTGACGCAACAGGATTGTTTGAGCCCAGGAGTTTAAGGTTGTTGTGAGCTAAAATACCATGGCACCCTAGCCAGGGGCAACAGAAGTGAGACTCTGTCTCAAAAAATTAATTAATTAATTAAAAAATAAAATAAGAGGAATGGGTGGGAAGGTGGAAATGACAAATGTCAACTATATCCCAAACAATGCTCTTTTCTCCCACCCTCTCACTCTTGGCCAGTTGACAGTCTTTGCTTTATGCCTCCTCAACACTAATAGCACTTTCCAGTTTCCAGGGTACCAGACCACACGTGCTGCAGCACTCTCTGTTTCTCTGTGAAGAAGGTGCTGCTGCGCCCCTTCTCCGGGTGAAGAAACATTGACCAGAAAGTGGTTTCCTGGGATCTCCCAATATGTTGCAAACCCTGCCCTGCTTTGTCTTGGTCTCTCTGGTTTCACGTGTATGTCCAGTATTTTCAGCTTAGTGGCCTCCTCTGTGGGCAAGAACCATGGTCCCCTAGCTCTATCATTCCTTTCCTACCCAGTTTTACCACCTCAAGGTAGGAACATGGGAGGAAGTAGTAGCCGTTTATGGTGACATTGCCAACAGGACCTAGATGTCTGATGAGGTGGGTGAAGGCTGAAGGTCTGGAAAAGATTCTAGGGGTTTGAGAAGGGCCCAGGATGTGTAGAAAAATTGAGAGGCTAAGAGACAACTGTCTGGATCTTAGGGTTGTACACAAGGCAGGACAGTCCTCAGAGCCATGGAGGGCAGAGGCATGTACCAGTAGGTGAGATGAGAAGGAAGAGAAAGGAGCTGGTTATTTGAAGAGCTGAGGGAAGAGTGTCCCAGGTAGAAGGAACAGCAGGTGCAGAGGTCCTGACGTGGGAGTATACCTGGTATGTTTGCAGGGCAGCCAGGAGGCCAGGGAGAGAAAAGAGGTCAGAGAAGCCATGACAAGGATCATGGGGCTTGGTGCCTATAGCTCAGTGGTTAGGGCACCGGCCACATATACCGGGGCTGGCAGGTTTGAACCCAGCCCGGGCCTGCCAAACAACAAAGACAACTACAACCAAAAAATAGCGGGGTGTTGTGGCAGGCGCCTGTAGTCCCAGCTGTATGGAAGGCTGAGGCAAAAGAATCACTCAAACCTAAGAGTTTGAGGTTGCTATGAGCTGTGACGACACGGCACTCTACCGAGGGCGACATAATGAAACTCTGTCTCAAAAAAAAAAAAAGAAAGAAAGAAAAGGATTATAGGAACACTATAGGCCATAGAGGGGGTTTCTGGTTTTACTCAGAGGCAAATGGGGATCCATGGGAATTAGTGAAACAATCATGCCCTGTTGGGACCCAGAACCAGAACTGAGGCAAGAGGAAGCAAAGTGGGTGGGCAGAAACATGTATGTTGTATATACATATTTTGTACAGATCAGCTAGTACAAAAAATTTTAGCAGTGGGTGGGTACGTGTTGCTGGGTGTGTCTCATTCATGGGAAGTAAACTGTCTGCTCATGTGAGGGTTCACATGCAGTGGGCAGGACAAACAAGGAACGTGGTGTCAGAGGTGACTGAGCCCACATGGAAGTAGCCAGCTGAAGACCCTGGGATGAACATGGGGTTCAATGTCAACCTGGGAGCTTAGGGCCACTGGAGGGCCTGGTGTGAATGCCCAGGGCCTGCCTGCTCCTCTCAGACATCCGGCAGGGCCTGTCCTAGAGCTCAGCCCAGGGTCTGCTTCCATTCTGTGTCCTCCTCTTAGGGAGGCTGATGATGCACCTGCCAAGGTGCTGCTGCAGTGCAGGGCAAGGGCTCCTGAGCACAAGGGATACCTACAGTAGAAGCCACTGCATTCATCCACCCAGAGGTCTCACATCTGAGGCTGTTCACACCCCAGCCAAGGTTCCAAATGGCTGGCTCCCTGAGATTTCTGTTCTGGCCTGAAATTCACTCTGACTTATGTCTCTGGGTCACCAGACTCCTTCTTCCCTTAGCTCCTCCTCCTCAACCTGCACCTCACTTCCCCCTCCACTTCCTAAGCTCTAATCACCGCCTCTTTTCTTGTGCACCTGCTGCCTTCCTCCTCCAGCTGTTCTTCAGCCCTGTGGATAAGAAGCACCATTGAATTTATTAATCACAACTAAGATTTCTGGAGAACTTCCCATGGATCAGACCTTGTACTACTAATAATAGCTGAAACCTACCCTGTTCTGAGCACTATACACAATAGCTCATTGAATCTTCTACCAGGGTGTCCAACCTGTGGCCTGCAGGTCGCATGTGGATTATGTGAGGACTTTTTTGCTTATCTTTGATGTCAGATATCACGAGAATTATGAATGGACCTTTTTTTTCTTTTTTTTGGCTCATCAGCATTTGTTTGTGTCTGTGTATTTAATGTATGGCCCCAGACAACTTTTTCTTCTGATGTGCAGTAGAGAAGAAAAAAGGTCAGAGACCTCTGCGTTGTCTTACAAGGCTTGGCGCGCTGGCTCATGCCTATTATCCTAACACTTCAAGAGTTTGCAGCAGGAGGACCCCTTGAGGCTGGGAGTTTGAGACCAGCCTAGGCAACGTAGCAAGACCCAGTCTCTATTTAAAAAATAGAAAAATTAGCTGGGTAAAGTAACACTTGTAGTCCCAGCTACTTGGGAGGCTGAGACAGGAGAATTGCATGAGCCTTGGAGTTGGAGGTTTCTGTGAACTATGATTACACCACTGTACTCTAACTAGCCTGCATGACAGAGTAAGACCCTATCTCTAAAAATCCCAGTCTTATGAATTTGTATTATTTTCTTTACATTATAGACGCTGAAAATCAGGCACAGAGAGGTTAAATTACTTGCCTAAGATCACACAGCTCTTCAGTGGTAGTGCCATTTTATATGCATAATTGTCACAGCAGTCCTACCCAGCTGGTATGAGTAGCATCCTCACCTGATTAATGAGTCTAGCACAGAGAGGTTGCATGCCTTGACCAGAGATCAGACCCTGGAAGTGTAGGAGCTCTGGAAGGAAGAGTGTGGGGTCCAAGCCAACCACGGCCCTGAGCCATAACCCCTCTCAAGTGCATCTTCATATCCAGGATGAGAGGTGGGCCTCATTCTACAGACGAGGAGACTGAAGCTCAGAGTGTTTAGCTGTCTTGCCCAAGAGGATACACAGAGGAAAGGGCAGAGCAGAGCCGGGACTCAAATCGGGACTTTTTAATCCCTAGGTTGGTGTTTTTCCTCTACAGGCCCTGCCTCTTTGGTTTGAACTCTTCCTTCCCAGCACTCAGCAGACATAGCTTCCCACCTTCCCCTTACCCCAGGGTAGCTCAGTCTTTCCAGGCCTGATTCACTGGCCATCTACTACCCTTACTCCTCCTTTCAGCCCTCCCAAGGTGCCTGGGGGGCTGTGAGAGCAGCAGGGTACACAGTGCCCCCCTTACAGGGAGAAAAAAACGAAGTGGACCAAGGGAGAGAAGCCCTTTTTCCTTCACCAGATTCTCCCTCCCAGGGTTGTTGGTCACATGATAGGCGCCATATTTGGGACACCCCATCCCCACCCTGAGGTGAACAATAGGAGCCCAGACACCAAAGCCCCTTGCTGCTGCCACAGCACAGTCTGCGAAGTAAGTGCTGGTGGAGCCCAAGTCAGGTGTGGGGTGAGCTATGTGTGCATAAAGGCAGTAGGCCCGGCGATCGGGGGTGGCACCATGGGCCTTGCCTGCCCTCTCCTGGCCTAGCCCCAGGGTCACACCACCTGTGCTTGGGAGCTCCTGAGGTGAGGCCTCTATCTGGACCTTCCCTCCTCGCAGCTTTTCTGCCTTCACAGCACACCATCTTTCCCCAAGAGGTTAGTTCCAAGCCTTGGAGCTGACATCACAGAGTGCAAGGGATTCCCCTCATGAGCCCAGGCTGAAAACAGAGACAAATAGCCACCACTCTGGGCTGGGAGTGGTGGCTCACATCTGTAATCCTAGCACTCTGGGAGGCTGAGGCAGGTGGATTGCTTGAGCTCAGGAGTCTGAGCCTGAGCAAGGGTGAGACCTCCTCTTTACTAAAAATAGAAAAACTGAGGCAAGAGGATTACTTGAGCCCAAGAGCATGAGATTGCTGTGAGCTATGATATCATAGCACTCTACCCAGAGGGACGGAGTGAGACTCTGTCTCAAAAAATTAAAAAACACTTTCCCTTGGGCTGTGCCTGTGGCTCAAAGGAGAAGGGCACCAGCCCCATATGCAGGAGGTTGCGAGTTCAAACACAGCCCCAGCCAAAATTGCAAAAAAAAAAAGACTTTCCCTCTCTGATTCCACCCTGATGTCACTTCTGCCACTGAGCTTAGGATTCCTACACAAGCCCATGGAGGGCCCTACAGGATCAGAGCTCTAGTGGTCCTTGGAAAATAACCAGAAAAATTGGTGGATAGGTTCCCCCTGCCTAATTTTTTTTTTTTTTTTTTGTCCAGGTTTTAATTTCTCTTCATAATAATAGTGGTATCATTTGAAAATTGATATCACTTTTTTTTGAGACAGTCTTACTTTGTCACCTTCGGTTGAGTGCAATGGTGTCATAGCTCACAGCAACCTCAAACTCTTGAGCTCAAGGGATTATCTTGCCTCAGCCTCTCAAGTAGCTGGAACTACAGGTGCCTGCCACAATGCCTGGCTATTTTTCAAGATGAGGTCTCACTCTGGCTCAGGCTGGTCTCAAACCCGTGAGCTCAGGCAATTCACCCACCTGGGCCTCCAAATGCTAGGATTACAGGCATGAGCCACTGTGCCCGGCCTCTTGATATCACTTTTTAATGAAAAATCTTAGTCCAAACTAGGCCAATGACTTACCTGAGGTTGCCAGAAATGTTAGCTCTACACTGGAGTCCACAGCCCAGGCTTCCTGGTTTCCTTTCTCCCAGTTCTCACCCTCACTGTATCCCTCCTGCTTCCTGCTGGCACTAACCCAAGACTTAGTCCATCAACCAAGACTTATCAGTAGACACAGGTAGCCAGAGACTAGTCTAGACCCATCCTCCAAGAATACAGACAATGGCTGGCACTGTCCCCACTGGTCCTCTGGGTTCTTGCCAAGGGTCCACTGGGTCTCATGCCCAGCAGCCCAGGTGCCCTCCCCACCCGGGCCAGAGTGTGCGCTGAGTGTAAGGCTGACAGTGAGACCCAGGGCTTAGGTTAATCCCAGATTTGTTTCATCCAGGCAACTTATCACATGTCATCAGCACAAGCAGAACCTGTATCAGGCACTTATGGCAGAAGACAGATTTGTTCAACAATGATTTTTTTTTTCTTTTTTTTTTTCAGTTTTTGGCCAGGGCCGGGTTTGAACCCACCACCTCCGGTATATGGGGCCAGCGCCCTACTTCTTGAGCCACAGGCACCACCCAGATATTTTGTTTTTTGAGACAGGGTCTTGTTCTATCACCTGGGCTAGAGTGTAATAGTGTCACCATAGCTCACTGCAACTTCAACCTCAAACTCCTGGACTCAAGTGATCCTCCTGCCTCAGCCTACGAAGTAGCTGGGAATACAGGTGCCCACCATGATGCCCAGATAATTTTTCTATTTTTGTAGTAGGTTTTGCTCTTACTCAGGCTAGTCTCAAATTCCTGGCTTCAAGTGATCCTCTCAGCTTAGCCTCCCAAAGTGCTATGATTACAGGTATGAACCATGGCGCCCCACCAATAATGATTTATTAAGAGCTTCCCATTGTTAGCTTCTGGGGACACAGCAGTGCACAAAAAAGGCAAAAATTCTCACCCTTGTGGAATCCTTATTCTAATGCACAAAGACAAAAAAAGGGGGGGGGGCAAATGTTAGTTATCTAAAATATAGAAATGTCAGGCAAAAAATAATGCAGGGAAGGGGATAGAAAGTTTCAAGACCAGGGTTTTAGTAGGAAGGTGACATTTGAGCTTTTTTTTTCAGAGCCTAAGTTGCACTGGCTGGGGTGCAGTCAATGGCTATTTACAGGCACAATCATGGCACATTGCAGCTGCGAACTTCTGCCTCAGCCTCCCAAGTAGACTAGAGGTGCATGCCACCACACCTAGATTGAGCAGAGATCTTAAGGAGAGAGTGAGCTTTGTAGATAACTGGAAGAAGAGAGCTTCAGGCAGAAGGAATAGCAAGTGCAAAGGCCCTGACGTAGGAGTTTGCCTGGCATGTGTATGGCTGGGGTGGTGTGGCAAAGTCAGAGTAAACAAGATTTTAAAAATATGATATGTCCATTTGAGACAAGATTTATGACAGAAAAGGATGAGCCAGCAACAGAGGGTTTGGGTGCAGGAAAGAGAACTTCAGAGAAGGCAGGATGGCATTCCAGGCAGAGAACAGCTTGTGTGCAGAGAAGAAAATATGAGGGGGCTCATCTCATTGACACATGAGTGGAACATCATTGGAGCTGGAAGAGGATGAGGGTGAGTCTGCTGCAGCCAGGTTCAGAAGGGCAGAGGAGCAGCACGAGATGAGGTCTTAGGGAGCCCTGGGAGGGTTTGGGAGGACCAGGAGGCTGTGATCAGGGAGTGCGAGATGGGGTTCAAGATTTGAAAGACATGGCTGTGGGTGCCAGCAGAGGGTGGTAGGGGCTGTGGAGAGAAAAGAGGGAGGACCTGTGTCGATGAGGGGCTGAGTGTGGCATGCTTCCAGGATGACAGCAGGACTTGGAGATGCACAAGAGACAAGACCAGACCTATGTTCTCTCCATCAGTCTCAGATGTGTGAGCCCCTCCACCCTAGTGAGCTGCCACCACTGGGGGACATTGTGCAGCTCCTCTGGGGCTCCAGCCCTGCTTCCCTGTCCTCCCACAGCTGCCCTGCGGTGCTGCTCCAGGGCAGATACTGGTACTTCCCTGGTAGTTGGTCTTAGCAGCACTGGTGAGCAGAGCGCAGGGAAGGGATGCTGAGGAGGCAGGGAGCAAGCAGGGGAAGCCCCCTCGGTTTCTATCTCACAGCAGGGACCCAACTGGGAAACCCCACAGGTCCCAAAAGGAAACTGGCAGCAATGGGCCTTGGGGAAGACCAAGAAACCCCATCCTCTCACTTAAGATGGGAAATCCAGGGCAGGGCTGAGGGCAGGGCTGGGCTGAAAGGGAGCTCTGTGGTTGCAGCCGCCCAGCCCTGACAGTGGTCTCTACAGAGCAGCAACACCAAGATTATTGTGGGTCCTGGCTTAGTCTTGATCCTAACCTCATACAACCCCAGTCTGGCCACAAGATGAACCTTGATCCTAGTCATTGACCAAGATCCTATCCCAGTCTGAGCTTGAGCCCTCAGATGAGTCGCAGCCACAGCTGTAGACTGAGTGTTGCTCCAGATCTGAACAGAGCTCTGAACCCAACCCTGACACCACAAACACAGCCCTAGATCATTGATATCTCTGACCCCAAACATAGAGCCAGGACATTTGCCCAAGACTAGTCTCTGAGTTCCACCCTAAAATGAGTCCAGGCTCTGGTTATAGACTGTGCTCTAATCCTACATCTGACTCTGGCCAAAGACTGAGCCCTTGGTCCTGGATGTAGTCCTAACACTGATTCTAAACATGGCCTCAGACCTGGTCTTATCCTACCCTGACCATAGTTATGAACTGAGCTTCAATCCCAGTCCGGGCACCGTGAAACTGAGTGTCTGCTTGGTACCCAGACTCATTCCAGCCACACATTGACCTCTGCCTTCCCTCATGCCTTCCCTTAGCTATATAGTAAACAAGGAGAGAATAGGAGTGACTCAAAATCCCAAGTCCCCTCTGGTGGGCAATCCCTTTACCTGGCCATCCATCTTTTGAAAGACAGTGGGCTGGTAATGACCCTAGGATGATGATGGCAGGGCAAGGAGCAGGAGGGGGTTTGAGTCTCTGGGATCTCCCAGTGAATAGAGCCCGTGATTTACCCAAGAGCGGGGGAATTGAGAGAGGGCTGGACCCAGGAGCTTAGCAGTATCTCTGGAGCTTGGATTGACCGAAACCCTAGCTTCCCGTCACCCCCCACCATAACTCCCACCCCCTCTGGGAAGGGAAATTACATTTCCCCATTTTAGCAAGGGGTGGTGAGGAGGGAAGACTGAGTGAATACAAAGCTGAAAGTACAAGCAGGACGGAAAGTGAAACTGGGTGCAGCCCCCAGTATAAGACCCCCCCGACCCAGGAGATGGATGGCCAAAGAGGCTGGGCCCCGACATGGGCCAGACGGCAGGCGATCTTGGCTGGCGTAAGTTCGAGGCAGAGGGTGGGGACTTGGTTGAGACTGGCAGAGGATGGGTAAGCTTGGCCACTGTGGATGGGGACCAAGGACTGGGGTCAGCAAGAGGAGGGCAATGAGGCTGGCATGCCTGGGGGGGGGTCCTGGGGCAATGGGGTAGCAGTTGGACCCAGGGCTGGGCAGAGGATGGGACAATTTGACTGCCACGAATGGGGAGGTGAGGTGGGAAAGGGATAGGTGGTGGTTTAACCAGGACTAGGCAGAGGATGGGAAGCCTTGGCCAGCATGAATGATGACAGTTGGATAGGCAGCTTGACTACAACCAGGGGTAGGCAGATAAATGAAGTTTGGAGTGAATGAACAGGGGCCAGATAGCTTGACTAAGACAGAGGACTGGGGTCAGCTAGAGGAAGAGCAGCGGGAAGAGCTGGCATGAGGGGTGCACTGAGGCCTCCCAGTTATACTGAGGGTCAACAGCATAACAGGGTCATGGGTGCTTAGCTTGGAAGGAGGACCAATCTGCAATTGGTGACTGAATAACTCACGGGCTAGAATCAGAGTTGTAGGCAGAGGCGCAGGTAACATGGCCAGGTAGGAGCTAACAGCTACAGGATGAAGATAGAACATTTAAGGGCCAGTTCCAAGGACCCAGGACTGGCCACAGAGGGTAGGGAGAAAGGCCTGAGGGCTCCAGAGCTCAGGCAGGAAGGCAGGATAGGTATGAGATGGCTCAGCTCAATGCTGGGTGGGCAATACCCACCAGGACCTAGGAGTACCCACTCTGTCTCCAACATAGAGCTAGGAAAAACCTTACTCTGCCTGAAGTCTCCTGGATGTCAGAGGGTCAGAGTGGCCCAAGCTAGGGAAGCTGAATGCCAAAGGTCTTAGGCATTTCCCATCACCCCTGTAAATCCATAAGGGAAGTGGATGTTCCTAGAGCAGCGGTCCTCAACCTGTGGGTCGCGACCCACAGGAACTGTATTAAAGGGTTGAGGCATTAGGAAGGTTGAGAACCACTCCCCTAGAGGCTCCTATAACCTTTATTAAGGAGATGTTGCAAGAGCAGAGGTCAGGGGTTAGAAATTGAGAATGGACAGCAAAAGAACAGGGATGGACTTAGGGCCAGTTTTGGTTGTGTTTCAAGGAGAATTGCATAATTCTTCTGATGGCTGGATTTCCTCCCCCTGAGGGAGAAACTGCTGAACACTGCCCTCTCCCCTGAGTCCCCACCCCATTTCCCTTCTTTCGTCTTTTCAGGAAAATACAGGGCAGGAAGCACCCTCATAAATCAGCTATTCTGGCTCTCTCATTTTAGAAATGGGAGCCTAAGGCTCGGTGCCTGTGGCTCAAGCAGCTAAGGCGCCAGCCACATACACCTGAGCTGGCGGATTCAAATCCAGCCTGGGCCAGCTAAACAACAATGATGGCTGCAACCAGGGGGGAAAAAAAAAGAAAAGAAAAGAAAAAGAAAAAGAAAAAGAAATGGGAGCCTGAGGCACAGGGAAGACCAGAATGAGAAGCAGTGCTTCTGCCTCCCATTCTAGGCCCTTCTCCCCTTCCTGGTATCCTCCCCATCCCTCCCTCTTTCCCACTTTTAGATTTGTCTTGGACAGGTTCCATTGCACAGTGACCCCCCCCCTGCCTTGGTGGAGGCTGGACCAACCTGTTCTTCTGACTCTCTGGGATAGAGCCCCTGGCATTGCCAGCCCACCACTGGAGCCTAAGGGCCATTTCAAGCCATCAGAGCCGCCTGGCTGAGCCTAAGGAATCCTTAATAGAACAGGGTGTGCCTAATCCTTGGGCAGGTGGCTGCCTGGTCAGCGTTCCCTGGGGAAAGTATGTGGCTCTGCATTTGGAAAGAACTAGAATCCAGTTCTGGCTCCCCCACCCTCTGACTATCTGATCTTGGGCAAATCAACCTTATTGAGCCTTGTTTTCCTTATCTGCAAAGTGGGGAGAATAATAACATTGAGCTGCCATGTCCAGTTGTGCAGGTTTCACTGAAAAAGGCACTTAGCTGAGGGAGTTAGTGGGGGGCGGTGTCAATATCCAGCCTCCAGTCTGCTCGCAGAGGTGGGCACTCTGTGCAGAGATGCCACCTGGTGGCCTTCACTGCCCCATGGTGGTTTTGAGGGGGCAATGGGAGGATGCCTGTGAATGTGCCTGCTCAGTGCTCATGAATAGTGTGGGCTCAAAAGAGGCACATCCCTTCTTCTGAGTTCTCAAGTTCTCTCTTTGTCTTATCTACCTCATCCCCATTTCTTTAGGCCTCAGCCTCTTGCTGCTGTCCTTGCTCCTGGTGCATGCTGGTGTCTGGGGATTCCCAAGGTCCCCCCTGAGCCTGCAGGAGCTGCAGAGGGAGTTCACGGTCAGCCTGCACCTTGCCAGGAAGCTGCTTTCTGAGGTTCAAAGCCATGCCCACCTCTTTGTGAGTTTCCCTAATGCAGCTGGCTCTGGGCGTGGGCACAGTTGCAGTCCCCTCTGACCTCCACTAACAGAACTTGCCCCACAGGCTCAATCTCACCTTCCAGGAGTGAGCCTGGACCTCCTGCCCCTGGGAGAGCAGCTTCCCAATGTCTCCCTGACCTTCCAGGCCTGGCGCAGCCTCTCTGTGAGTGGGGGTGGTACAGTGTGGGGTGGGAGCTGCCAGACTGGGGCATGTGGACACGAAGTTGGGGATTGAGCTGAAGAAGGTTGGGCATAGCATCTGGATGAAGTGTGTTGCTGATGTAAAGATGTAGCTGGGACAAGGAAGTGGGGTTAGGAAGAAGTTAAGGGTTAAGCTGGGCATGGGAAAGGGATGGGGCTGGGGATGGATTGGAGATGAGACAGAAAGATGGGGAGAATGGTGGAGCTGGGATTAGGAATGGGAACAAAGGTGAAAATGGGATGAAAACAGGTGAGAAGGAGGTAGAATGGAATCGTGGAGAAGGGGATGGGACAGGACTCAGATGGAGAGTGCTGTAGCAGCAGCAGTGGGTGGGTAGGCTGCATGGGGTGGGGGGGCAGGTGCTGGAAGAGGAGGTGGGCAGAGATCAAGGGCAGCAGAAATGGGGATGAGAAGAACACAGGAAGGGGCTGGGCACAGTGACTCACGCCAGTAATCCTAGTACTCTGGGAGGCTGAGGCGGGCGGATTGCTTGACCTCATGAGTTTGAGACCAGCCTGAGCAAAAAGTGAGACCCTGTCTCTACTAAAAATAGAAAAACTGAGGCAAGAGGATCGCTTGAGCCCAAGAGCATGAGGTTGCTGTGAGCTATGACACTGTGGCACTCTTCCCAGGGTGACAGCTTGAGACTCTGTCTCAAAAAATAAAAAAATATTGGCTTGGTGCTCATAGCTCAGTGAGTGGGGCACCAGCCATGGTGGGTTTGACCCAGCCCAGGCCAGCTAAACAACAATGACAACTGCAACCAAAAAACAGCCAGGTGTTGTGGGGGGTACCTATAGTCCCAGCTACTTGGGAGGCCCAAGCTACTTGGGAGGCTTAAGCAAGTAGCCTTAAGAGTTTGAGGTTGCTGTGAGCTGTGACCTTACAGCACTCTACAGAGGGTGACAAAATGAGACTCCAGTTCAATAAAAAAAAAAAATCAATTAATTAAAAAGAACACAGGAGGGGATGGGGATGGCAGTGGCACAGAGGGTAAGAAAAGAGATGAGATAGACAAAGGTGGGAATTATGGAATGGGAATGAGACCCAGACAGAGAGGGGCTTGTGTTTGACATGTCATCCTTGGCCCATGGGCCTTTCCTGACCTTTTCACTCTCATTCAATAGGACCCAGAACGACTCTGCTTCCTCTCCACGGTGCTTGGGCCCTTCCATACCCTGCTAGGGGCACTGGGGAGCCAAGGAGGCTGGACCAGCTCAGAAAGGATGCGGCTGTGGGCTATACAGCTGGACCTCCGGGACCTGCAACGGCATCTCCGGTTCCAGGTAGCGTGCCCACCACCCTCCTCCATCCCAGGGGCCAACACACAGGTTTGAGGCTCATTGGCCTCCTTTTAAAAACACCCCACTTCCCACAGGCTCATAAATCTGGTGAGCGCTGCTCCAGATGCTCTGAGTGTGCATGTGAGAATGAGTATGTGTGAATGTGCATGACAGTGTGTCTGGGTGATAGTGTGCATGTGTGAACAACTGCACCAGCTCCTGGAGCCCTGGAGCAACCCCCGTGATCTCCAATCTCTGTCTTCTCCCCAGGATTAGTCTTTTTCTTTTTTCCTTTCTTTTTCAGAAACAGAGTTTCACTCTGTTGTACAGGTTGGAGTGCAATGGCATGATCATAGCTCACTCCAACTTCAAATTTCCAGGCTCAAGGATCACCTCCCACCTGAGCCTCCGAAGTAGCTGGGACTACAGGCACATGCCACCACACCCAGCTAAATTTCTTTCTTATTTTTTTTGTAGAGAGAAGGTCTTGCTATGTTTCCCAGGCTGATCTTCAACTCTTGGGCTTAAGTGATGTTCCTGCATTGACCTCCCAAAGCATTGGGATTATAGGTGTGAGCTACCATATCTAGCCTGGGGGTTGATTATAAATGAAAGAACAGCTCTGAAGGACATAGGACCACATCCGGCATCAGCAGGCCCTATAGCGGAGTTTCTTCCCTTCCCTCCGACTCTCTGACATCACCCAGATCCTCCTGAACCTCTCAAAGGGAAACAGAAATTTTTCCCTTAATAAAAAGAGAATAGAAAATGCAAGCAGCATGGAAACTTAGCCATGCCACTCCTCTGTCCATTTTTGATCCTGAAACAATCCTCAATAGCAGAGAGACATTTCCTCAACCCCAGTCCCCCAGGACACTCCCAAGGAAGTGACCCAGCTCTGTGAGCATTATCTTGCTCCATGACTTTCATTTTCTTGAACTGAAAAATCAGGTAGGACACATGAGATTATGACATCATGGAAGACATAAATTAGGGGCTGTTCTGGGAAATCATGACCTCATGGTCACTAATGTCACTGTGAACCGTTGGGCACAGGTAAGAAACAAGGATTCATTCAGACTCAGCTTGACAACTCTCTCACCCATGGATCTCTCCTCATAGATGCTGGCTGCAGGATTCAATGTCCCCGAGGAGGAGGAGGAGGAGGAAGAGGAGGGAAGGAAGGGGCTGCTCCCAGAGGCTCCAGGCAGCCCCCTACAGGTGCCAGCCCAGGTGTCCTGGCCCCGGCTGCTCTACACCTATCAGCTGCTGCGCTCCTTGGAGCTTGTCTTATCTCGGGCTGTGCGGGACTTGCTGCTGCTGTCCAAGGCCAGGCACCCCGTTGAGGCCTTGCGGTTCCCAACACCTGGCCCCCAGCCCTGAAAGAGGGACTTCTTAGCCCTCTACCACTCACCCTTTAAGACTTTAAAGACTTTAGTCTTGGCCAACAGGACAGTTTCCAGCTCATGTGCCTTAGACGAGGCAGAGCCCTACCAGCCCCCTGCCCCAGGCCCTACCCAGTAACTTAAAGTCCCCCAGTCCGTGACAACTATTTATTTCTTGGATATTTATTTATTGTTTAGGGAGATGATGGTTTATTTATTGTTTCGGGGCCTGGGCACCATATTAGGTGCATAATAAAACACTCTCACTCTCTCCCCATCTTAGCTTCTTTTTAGGGAAGAGCTGCCTGACACCCAAAGGGCAGCATGACCTCAAGCAGAGATGGAAGCCTCTGCACACCCTGGATCCTTCTCTGATCATATGTTTTTTAGGGTCCCTGATCCATCTTCCCCTACTCTGGCCTGTTCAGCTAGGTGGTTGTCATAGTAGCCAGCAGAGCTCTGAGGCTAAGCTACTGTTTTGGAAGCTAAGGGCAGTCCCCTGGATCCCAGTGGTGCTCCTGAGGTCCTCCTAAACCCTTGCTCTTGGGCTGACTTCACACCCAGAGGTCTGTTACTCCTCTGCAGATCTGAGAGGCTTGGGTTGGAGGTAGGCTGTGGAGGGGGCCAGAGAGGGAAGGCTGCAGATAGATTGGTCTCTGATCCCTCTTGATTCTCTATTCGGTCTCTGGACAGCTGAGACAAGCTGGGGAGGTAATCAGGGCAGGGACTCTAGAAGTGGTCCCAGTAGGATAGGTGGTCCACCAGCCTGCATTGGAGAATCAGATTCCTTAAGTTCAAGGTCTTCACAAATGTCTGGTTTTGTCCACTCCATGAATGACATACCAAGAAACTGAGGTCCAGAGGTGCATCTAGGTTGGCAGAGGGAGTGAGGGATGAGCAGGTCCATCTGAGCCTCTGCCCCCCTACTCAGGGCCTGGTTCTCGGGGTGTTGAGTCCCAGTCACTGGGGCTTTGGCTGACCCAGTCGGGCTTGCAGTTCCTGCATCATACCGGGGTGTGCAAGGCCAAACCTGGAAGTGGAAGATAGGCCCATGGAACCTGGCCCCAGATGCCTACCGCCACCTCCCCCATCCCAGCCCAGTCACCCCATGCCTACCCATGTCCCTGAGGCCTTCTTCTGACTGGCAGCGGGGTCCCTTCAGGCCTCAGAAGCCTTGGCTCAGGGGATCCCTCCAGCTGAAGCAGACTTCGCTCAGGGGTTGATAGCCCCTCCTGGGGGCTAGAAGGCTCCTCCTGCTGCTCAGGGGCAGGGGTCCGATGGAAAGAGGGCCGGGAGCGGCGCTGTGAAGAGCTGCGTGACAGGAGCACCCGGCTCTTGGGGACAGAGACATCCAGGCGGGACCCAGGAAGCAGGGCCTGCGGGGAAGGGGATACAGAGGACTGTGGTGTTGGTTTTGAGATTCTGCCCCATTCTGCCTTGGACCCCACCCATCAGAGGCCTCACCTCGCTCCAATTGCTGTGAGAATCCCCTCTGTCACTACCCATGTCCTCTGTGGTCTCAGTGTCTCCGCATGGTCCCAGTACAGCTTCTGCAGGGTCCTGGTTTACTGGCTCCTCCTGGTCCTCAGTGTCTCCCAGGTCTTCTGGATCCATCTCAGCTGCTGTCTGTCCCCCAGCCATCTGTATCTCCTCCTTATCAGAAGGCCTTTGTGCCTCCCCCTTGAGGTGGTGGTCCCCATGCTTCCCCTCACTGTCCTCCCTCTGTTTTCCTGCTTGCCACCCACCAGCCTCTTTTTCCAAAAGCATCTGCTCTCCCAGGAGCCCCTGAGACTCCACTGTGGCTCTGATCTCTGTGCTCCCTCCCTGAGAGCCTGAGATCAGGTGATCCAACCTACAGTGTCCTTCTGCACCTACAGATTCCCCAGCCTCTGCCTGCCCTCCCCTAGGTTCTCCCTCTCTGGCCTCAAAAGTCTCTGCTTGGCCATCTCTGCTAGCCACCTCTTCCTCTGCTGAGCCCTCCAGGCCAAAATCCTGCCCACCCCTCTTCTCTGCCCCTATAGCCTCCCCTCTCCCTTCTGAGTCCCAGCTTTTCCCAGACTCCCTCTCCCAAGCTGTCTGTTCCCCAGCAACCCTTACATCCAGATCTGCCTTATCCTCCACCATCTCAGCAGCCAAGGTGTTTATCTGTGTGTCCTCCATGTCTTGGAGACTCATAGCCACCCCTTCCAGGCTCCAGCCTCTTCTGGATGGTCTGTCTGCCTCTTGTGGCCCTGCAGCCTCTACCTCCCTGGGCTTGGTTTCTCTAATGTCTGACTTTCCCAATGGCAGGCTTGTGTCCACTTCTGGCCTGGAGCTGCTATTTAGCTCCTGGATCTCTACTACAAAGGCCTCTCCCTCTGTTTCATATCCCCTTTCCTGTGCTTTCTCCCTATCCCCACCTGCCTCCAGGACCTCTTGTAGTTCAGACCCTCTGCCTCCTTTAGCCTCAGGGGTTACCTCCAGTGCCTGGACTCCTGCAGCCTCTCCTATCCTTTCTTGGGCTCCTCCCTTCACCTGTTCAACCTCCCCCTCCTCCTCTTCAGCCTCCCCCACCTCATCTTCAGCTTCCCCCTCCTCCTCTTCAGCCTTCCCCTCCTCCTGTTTAGCCTCCTCCTCCTCCTCCTCTTCAGCCTCCACCACCACATCTTCAGCCTCCCTCTCCTCCTCTTCAGCCTCCACCATTCCATCTTCAGCCTCCTCTACCCCATCCTCAGCCTCCTTCTCTCCCCCTTCAGCCTCTCCCTCCTCTTCACCATCTGCTTTTTCCTCCTGGGTATGGCCTCTCTCCATATCCCTGCTCTGGTTTTCCCGGGCTTCTGAGAAACCCTGCAAGACCTCAGGCTCTGCACACCCCAGGTGCCTGGAATAGTCCTCCAGGCTCCTTTCTGTCTCCTCTTTGCTCAAGGCTGGAACTCTCCAGAGCTCCTTCTTATTACTCTGCCCTTCCTCTGGTTGCTTTGTTGGGGTCTCAATGCCTCCCATCTGCTCAGGTTCCTGACCTTCAGTGACCTTATGTTTGAGGTCACCCCACTCAATCCTGGATGCCTCTGGACTCATCTGGGTCACCTCACTCCTCTGCCCCATCAACTCCTCCTCACAGCTGGCCTCTATGGTTCTCTCCAAATCAACATCATCTTCAGCCTCTTTGTCTGGGTACAGTTCAGTCTCTGTGACCCAGCATCTCCCTTTCTCCTCCAGGGCCTCCTCTGTCTGCCTCACTTCCTCCAGACTGGCCTGTTCAGCCCTAACCTCCAAGTCTGGCCTCCCTTCAGTTCCTTTCCCATACTGATCCATCGAGCCCTCCAAGCCATCCCTTCCCTTCTCCAACACCTGGCCCCCCACAGCCTCCCTCCCTGCAGTCTGGCCCTCAGTTGCCTTTTCCACTGTCTCAGGGCCCAGAGCCTGGGTATATTTGGGGAAAGGGTTCACGTCAGCCTCTCTCTTCTCACCCACCTCCTCCTGGTTACCTTTAGAGGCCTCCTCTAGGACCCAGACTCTCCCAGTAGCCTCTGGGATCCTCTCTCCTGGGACTGGCCCATAGTGTGTCTCTCTGACTCCTAGCAGGTCAACCTCCTCCCTGCAAGAGGTCATCCATGCCTCCTCAGACTCTTCCCCTGGACTCTGTGTCTCCTGTGCCCTTGTTCTTTGGCCAGCCCTCACCTCTACTTCCACCTCTCCTTCCCTTCCAAACTCTCCAGCCCCACACCTCTCACTTTCCTCTGCAGTTGCCTCCCTGACCGCCTGCTCTGTCTCCCTGCTGTCCCCCGCCACCTTTTGCCTGTCATCAGCAGCCTTCCTCTCAGGCTCCCCGTTCCAGGTCCACTCTGACTCCGCCCTTCTGGCCATCCCTGGCTCTCTTGTCCTGACCTCTTCCTCCTCCCCCTCCTCCTCCTTCTCCTGTTCCCAGGTTCTCAGTGATTCCCCTCTGTTCACTTCCTGCTCATCGGACTCCTGTCTCTCCTGGGTTTGGCTGTTTCTGTCTTGTCGAGTCCAAGGTCCTGCCTCAGACTTCTTTCTGGACTCCAAGGGGGCACTTGGCTCCTGACACCTGGGAACTTTGGCTGACTCCCAGGCCCCAGCGTCTTGCCTATTTGTTCGGGACCCATGGAAGCTACCGTCTCCCCAGCCCCAGGTCTGTTCTATAGCTGAGCCTTCCCCTTGGCATCTTCCACCCTCTCCAGGGCCTCCCAGCCTTCTATCCTCCTCACTTTGGCCACCTGTAAGGCCTTCCATGGCCTCCTGAGCTTCCTCCTCCACCATCTTCCCTGGCCTTCCTGCAGCCCCCACCCCTGGTTCCTCAGCTGCATGTTCCTCCTTCTCTACAGTAGGGACTGCATCTCCTATGAGGTAGGAGACAAAGGTGCTGAAGGAATCCTAGAAGAAAAGGCAGGGAGGTATTAAGAGAAGGCCTAGCCCTTGCCCCGGGGGGCCCTGGGCCTGAGGAGCCAGAACAAGGAAGAGAGGTTCTGGGATCTGGGAGAAGGAAAGCAGGATCTGCAGAGAAAGTAAGAGAGGGCCTAGATTGGGGGCATGTAGTAGTGTTCATGGAGATGGAAGGATTGAAATCCAGAATAGATTGGGTTAGGAACCAAAAAAAGGGAGAGGTTCAAAGGGAGGATAGAAGGTGAGGTCCAGGGGAGGGGCCCTGAAGCAAGGCCCCAGGGAACAGGGTGAAAGCCCTTCTCACCAGTGCCCCTCTCAAGGCCTGATGTAGCCCAGGAAGGTATAGCCGGAGAAAATCCATCCTGTCTGTCTCTGTGTGTCCGGAAAGCTGACAATGACCCCACCTACCAAGACAAACTAGTCTTCCCCAGGACCCAAGACACTTCCTCTTCCCCTGTTTCCCCTGACAGATCCCCACCCCAGGCCCTGCCCACTGCCCCAATGCCCACTGCAGGCTGGGCAGTAGGTGTGCATCACACAGAGGACTCAACGCCATATTTGCAGTTGAAGGGCAGAGGAGAAGCCAGAAAGTGGGAATAAGTGGGAGCAGAAGATCTCAGAATTGGTAATGAGGGAGGGGCCATGTGGCAACTGTAGCTCAAGTGACTCAGGTCTTATATTCACACCTCAGCCATTTCCGTCTCCCCCTAGCCACAGCCACTCTTGTGAGAGGAAGCTGGGGTTTGTGGTTCCCATTTTGCTGGGGACAAACAGTGAGTGAGCAGGGGGTTAGTAAGAGCTCATTCTTCTCATTTTAGTGTCATTAATGATTCCCCAAAGGACAAAGGGGCCTGATTGGTGGCTCCAATGCCCATCCTCTCATCTATGGCTAATCTTGCAAAAGAGAACTTGGCTAAACTTTGTATTGTGGTCATTTGTATCTACCTCCCACCCTCCTGTGAGTTCCTTGAGGGCAAAGGCTGTGTATGAATCACTATTGAATTTCTAGAGCCCTACATGGTTAGTAGGACCCATTTTTTCATTGGTTGAGTGACATAGAGGGGGTATATTTTAAACAGCAGTCTGAAGGCCTGGTGGTGAGAAAGAGCTGGTGAGGTGGGCACAGACTGTTGGAAGCCCACAGCAGACGTTAGCAGGGGAAGGACGCAATGAAGAGAATTCAAGATGCTGTTGTACCAAAGTAAGGGTATGTATGACTCCTTATTTGGGGCTATGTGAAGTGGTTTTGACCTACATCTCTTCCTCGTCCCCTCTCATCCCAGGCCCAGGTTGATTTCTAATTAGGGCAATTGAATGAGATCATAGAATGAGAATCTTAGCCCTTAGAATCATTTGCTCTAAGCACTCTTGATGGAGGTGGGAATCTTGCAGTGGTTCCCTGCCTCTGGCCCTCTTATTTCTTATTGCCAAAGGGGTCTCTAAGGTCATCTTTACGTCTAACGTTATAAGGAAAGTCAATAACTTTCCTTTTTTGTTGTTGTTAGTACCTCGGTTTTCTCATATGTAAAACCAGGAGTTGGACTATTTCCGTGATATTTTTATGTTCTGGGATAATGTGGGAAAGGGGATCTTCTAACGTTTTGGATATCGCCAACAGATAATTCATGAACCCCCTTCAGGTGGGTGTTATCTTTATTTTAGATTTCTAAAATAATTTGTAAAGGTGGAGTAAGAATGACGGTCCTTGGCGGGGGTGCGGGGAAGACTGCGGAATTAGACAGGTAGCCATATTTGTTTCTGGCAAGTGGAGTGCCGAATGAATATATATGAAGCCACTTGTAGCCATGACTAGTGCTGGCAAAATACCGTCACAGCTTGATCTAACATCATGGTGCTACTTGCTAATCCTACCCGCTCCCGTTTAAAACAAAGGTTTCCAAGGCTTTCCTGGCATCTCCCTTTCTCATGCCCTGAAGCTGAGACGGCCTAAGGAGAAGACAGACAAAGGACCGGGAAGTAGAGAGGCTCTACGAGCACGTGATGGGGAACGCGCGGGTGCCGTCACGTGATCCGACCCCCCGCCGGTCCTGGTTATCGAATGACCTGCGGTTCTTAAAGGTACAGGTCGCAGTGCCCCCTGCTATAGACGAGGTGGGGCCAGAGTCCGACGGGTGGTGCGTGGGAGGGGGTGCGATGGCTCCAGAGGGAACTTGGGGCTCGCCTAGTGGATCGGCGGGCGCGAGTGCGGCAGAAAAGCCGGAGCTGGGACCGGCAGTGGGGCGTTGATTCTTCTTACCTGTCACAGACCCTCATCAGTCGCGTTGAAGCCAACTTTGAACACTCTATAACTTTGGACCCTAGGGGAACCTGAACTGGATGCCATGGGAGGACGTGCCGGCTCGCGGAGGCGCCTTTCGGATTCCGAGGGTGAGTATTGCGGCCCAACTTCACGGCAGTGACCTCCTCTGGCTCGCAACCCACCTGAGGGGAGTAAAAGCTGGCTCGGCCCCCAGCGGACACCCATGGAGCGGTTGTGCCCCTGAGAATGGGGTGGGCATCATGCTCTCTTCTTGTCCTCCCAGGGGAGGACACCGCCCCGGAGCCCCAGACCCCTCTGTTAGACCGTCAAGGCGCCCATTGGAAGAACGCGGTGGGCTTCTGGTGAGTGGCCTCAGGGTCAGCAAGTAACAATGGAATGGGAAAAAGGAGGTGATAGGAGGGAACAGGGAAGAAAGAGTTGAGCTGCACAAAGAAGCTGAATCCACAGATGTTTACGGAGACAACTGCTTTGCCCTGATGTAGCACATACATTTGCCAAACTTCAGTCCTTTTCTTACCTCATTCAGGCTTGAACCAGATTCTCATACAGCCTGTAGGATTATTTACTTCATATTTTCCTACAACCAATTCAGACTTAAATTTTTTAATGCACGTATTTTGATTTTTTTTTTTTTTTTTTTTTTTTTTTTTGAGACAGAGTCTCACTATGTCCCCTCGGTAAGAGTGATGTGGTGTCACAGCTCACAGCAACCTCAAACTCTTGGGCTTAAGAGATTCTCTTCCCTCATCCTCCTAAGTAGCTAGTTCTACAGGCCCCCCACGCCCACAACGTCCAGCTATTTTTTGTTCCAGTTGTCGTTTGTTGTTTAGCAGGCCTGGGGTTGGGCTCAAACCCACCAGCCTCCGTGTATGTGGCCATTGCCATAACCACTATGCTACAGGTGCCAAGCCAATGCACGTATTTTTAAAAAGGAAATTTTAAATTACTGCTTCAAATAGAAATCAAACATTTTCCTGATGCATGTTTAAATAAATGCTTCACTACAAAGATGTTTTTTAAAAGTTATCTATCTTCTAAAATCATTCAGATGCTGAGTCTGGGGGAATACTTCTAGTATTAACCTAAACACAGAGGACTTGGGTGGCAGTTTGGGTTGGAAGTGGCTTCTTGTGTGTTCTTTGGAAGAGTGGCTTAACCTCAGTTTTCTAAACAGTAAAATGGGAAGGAAGAGAACTGTAGTACCATTTTGTAGGCTTGGGGAAAGGTAACTTATGAAATCTCTGATACTAGGCCCAGTTTCCCTCTAGTCTGAGTGTAGCTCTGAGAGATGAGAGTAAGTGAACAAGAACCTTTGTGTGGATTATTAAGGGTTTTGGTGTGGTCTTGTTTTGACCCCTGCATTGTTCTGTGAGGTAATCAAGAGATGAATGTGTATACCCATTTTACATATAAGTAGACCAAGACCACTAAAATAAGAAGTGGCAAATTTGGGACTTGAATATAGTCCTTTAGGTTTCAGCCCCAGGATTTTTTTTACTATACCACAGTGCGTCAGTGGATGAGAAATGCCCCAGGAACTGAATTCTAGTAGGAGCTCAGAGGAGACAATGACCAAGAATAGCTTCCTGGGCGAGGTCTCAGAGGTTGGAACCAAGTCCAAGTTTGTGATCCCAAAGCTTCTATTTCTGACCCCAACACTGAAGGGTCCCCATAAAGATGGGATCTTGTGATAGAGGAATAAAAAAGGGGGGGGAGCTGATTGAAGGGCCCAGGTAAGGGGGGGGGGGTGGTGGTGCAAAGACTGCAATGGATTAAAAGCCTAGAAGGAAGTTAAGATCTGTCCTGCCCATTCCAGGCTGCTGGGCCTTTGCAACAACTTCTCTTATGTGGTGATGCTAAGCGCTGCCCATGACATCCTTAGCCAGGAAAGGGCACCTGGGAATCAGAGCCACGTAAGTGACCCCCACCCTCACCGCCACCACCCTGGTTAAGCCCTGTGTGAAGATGAGAGACTCACCCTGGGGCAGAGGCCCCCTTGAAAAGCTCATGGAATAGGGCGGCACCTGTGGCTCAAAGGAGTAGGCTGCCAGCCCCATATACTGGAGGTGGCAGGTTCAACCCCAGCCCTGGCCAAAAAAAAAAAAGAGAGAGAAAAGCTCATGAAATAGAGTAGCCTAGGGGTGGGACAAGGGGGTTAAAATTCCTAGTCTCTCAGACCCTCAGAGTAGGAATGGCCTTTAAGAGATAAAATGGATACCAGTTTGCAAGCTCAGATGTTGGCTGGAAGGGACCAGGATCTATGGCAGGGTTTCTTAATGTCTTACAGACATTTTGGGCTGGCTGAGCCTTTTTTTTTTTGCAGTTTCTGGCCTGGGCTGGGTTTGAACCTGCCACCTCCGGCATATGGGGCCAGTGCCCTACCCCTTTGAGCCACAGGCACCGCCCATAGCTGAGACTTTGTTGTTACCTATGCATTGTAGAATGTTTAGCAGCATTCTTGGCTTCTACCTGCTAGATGCCAGTAGCACACCCCATGGCTGCCAGTTGTGACAATGAAGAATGTGTCCAGACATTGCCAAATGTTCCTTGGGGAAGTAAAATTGCCCTTGGTTGAGAACCACTTGTCCATGGGGCATGTCTCATCCAAGGGGAGCAGCTGTCATCTTCTAGGTCCAACAGTGAATTTGTCCATAATCAGATTTTCTTTTCTCTTTCTTTCTTTTTTTTTTTTTTTGTGAGACAGTCTCGCTGTGTCACCCTCGGTAGAGTGCCATGGCATCACAGCTCATAGCAACCTCAAACTCTTGGGCTTAATTAAGCTAGTGGTTCTCAACCTGTGGGTCGCAACCCCTTTAGGGGTCAAACGACCCTTTCACATGTGTCACCTAAGTACATCCTACATTATCAGATATTTACCTTATGATTCATAACAGTAGCAAAATTACAGTTATGAAGTAGCAATGAAAATAATTTTATGGTTGGGGGTTACCACGACATGAGGAACTGTATTAAAGGGTTGCAGCATTCGGAAAGTTGAGGACCACTGGCTTAAGCAACTCTCTTGTCTCAGCCTCTCCAGCAGCCGGGACTACAGGTGCCCACCACAACACCCATCTTTTTTTTTGTTGCAGTTGTCATTGTTGTTTAGCTGCCCCAGGTGGGGTTTGAACCCACCAGCCTCAGTGTATGTGGCTGGCACTGTAACCACTGTGCAACGGGCGCTCAGCTAAGAATCAGATTTTCTAGATATCTGAATTTACATATGAAAGCTCTTAAATAGGTTACGTAAGCACAGTCTGTTTCCAGGACTGTTTTGGCTTGTGGGCCATGAGTTTGAGACTTACATGGACATCTCCCTCCACTGTGCATGTAGAGAAGTTGAGGTCCTGAGAGACCAGTGCTAATCTAAAGCTATCCTTCAACTTAAGGCAGAGCTGGGATTTGAGCCGGGTGCTGTATGTCTACCCTCCTGCCTCCCTGGGTAAAAGACTTTCTCCTTTCCTACCAGGTGCACCCAAGCCCAGCACCCATCCCCCACAATAGCTCATCTCGATTTGACTGCAACCCTGTCTCCACAGCTGTACGTACTCATCTGTCCTCTCCCAACCCAGGCCCTCTGGTCTGTAGACCCCATCCGTGACCCCTTAGTACCTAGCTGGCACCATCATGAAATGATGAAAATAATTAAGAACACCGTTTACTGAGCCCTTTCTGTGTGAAGCATGTATTAGCTCATTAGCTCACACAACAATCCTGTGAGCTAGGCACTGCAGTCATCCCCATTTTTCAGATGAGGAAGTTGAGAGTTGAGAGGAGGATATAAATGCTTTGATGCCTAAGGAGCAGCAAAACTGGAATTTGATCTGACTCAGATCTGCCTGACTCCGAGCCTGTGTTTAGAGAAGGCCTAATCAGCCAGCTCCCGCCTCTCCTTAGCCACTCAGTTGGGAGGATTGTCCCTGGAAATGTCTGGGATCTCACTCTGTTCTCCTGTCCAGGCGGTGCTCCTGGCAGACATCCTTCCCACCTTCGTCATCAAATTAGTGGCTCCTCTTGGCCTTCATCTGCTGCCCTACAGGTCTGGGTAGGGGTGGGGGGAGGAAAGGTACGTTGGAACTGATAGTGGGGAGGCTTGGAGAGCAGAGGAGGGGGAGGGTTGGGGGTGGTTGGAGGGTTGCATGGGTGGAGGCTGACCTTTCCCTCCCTGTCCTTTCTCACCTCAGCCCTCGGGTTCTCGTGAGTGGTCTTTCTGCTGCCGGGAGCTTCATCCTGGTTGCCTTTTCTCATTCAGTGGGGACCAGCTTGTGTGGTGAGTGTGCAATTCTGTGTCGGGTGGGGGCCCAGAGGAACACAGCAGAACATATGTGGGAGCTGGTCTCCCCAGCTTCTCAGGAAAGCAGTTATTTCTGTAACCCTCAGAAGCCTGCTAGGGCTGTCACAAGTAGGAGATCAGAGAGGAGAGCAGTTGAGAGGGGCAGGTGGTGAAGGAGATGGGACGAAATGGGTGGATTGGATGGAGACAGAGTTACCAAGACTCTGTGATAGGCTCAGCACCTGTAGCTCAGTGGTTAGGGTGCCAGCCACATACATCGAGGCAGGCAGGTTTGAACCCGACCTGGGCCTGCTAAACAACAATGACAACTGCAACAACAACAACAAAAATAGCCGGGCATTGTGGCAGGTGCCTATAGTCCCAGCTACTTGAGAGGCTGAGGTAAGAGAATTGCTTAAGCCCAAGAGTAAAGTTGCTGTGAGCCATGGCACTCTACTGAGGGTGACATAGTGAAACTCAGTCTCAAAAAAAAAAAAACTATGATAGCTGGGGGGATGTCAAGGGTAAGTTCTTTCCCCTGGTCCTTTAACTGAGAAGATGGAAATACTGTTCTCTGTGAGGCGACATGAGGAGAAGGACGTTGGCTTTGCTTCAGATCTGGAACCCAACCTGTCCAAGGGATCTGGTTTTAGTTCCTCTGAGCTGATGCAGAGGAGGCCATGGTCAAATACCTTGGGGGATTGGGCTGTTGAGGAAAGGCTAGGTATGGCCACCTCTGTGCTTGTCCTCCTCCCAGGTGTAGTCTTGGCTAGCATCTCCTCAGGCCTGGGGGAGGTCACCTTCCTTTCACTCACTGCCTTCTATCCCAGGTAAGCAGCTGGAGCCGAGGACTGAGGGGAGAGGCTGGCCCACTGCTGGCTTGGGTCTTCCTGAGTGTTCCTGTATTCTCCTCCTCAGGGCTGTGATCTCCTGGTGGTCCTCGGGTACTGGAGGTGCAGGGCTGCTGGGGGCACTGTCCTATCTGGGCCTCACCCAGGTTGGCCTCTCCCCCCGGCACACCTTGCTGTCCATGCTGGGTATTCCCGTCCTGCTGCTGGCCAGGTGAGCTGCCCTGAGCTGGGAGGAAGAGAGATTTGAGGCCAGAGAACTTGATCATGATGCCTGTCTTCAGATCCTTACCACCTTGCTGTGAGGAGATGGACTCTGGTAGCTCTAGGTTTGAGTCCCAGAGCTGCCACTTGTTAGTTGCAAGGATTAGGACAAGTCACTTCACCTCTCTGACCCTCAGTTTCCCCATATCTCAAGTGCCAATAGTTCTTCTCGCTTTCCTGTGAGATGATGAGTGTGATGCATTCAGCACAGTGTGGTTCCCAAGATGATTTGAAGTAGGACAAAAGTGGACTTGTTTCGTTAGTTCTGTGTGTATTTTTATGTGTAGGAGGAAATAATTTGAAGTAGTCAATCAAACCTATGGCTTTACATATTATTGCTTAGGACAAGACCGAGTAGAAAAAGTGAGCCAATTCAAAAGAAATGTTAAGCAAAAAATATGTACAGGAGGAATGTAGATATGGCAGATAACACGAAGTGTGGAATAAAGTGGCTAGAATTGGGAAATTCTGGCCTAGCACAAAGTGAACATACAATTTGATGGTAGCTAGAGCAATTATTAGAATTAAAATGACAAGAAAACAGAATTGACTTTCCTGATGTGAGCCCCCTTCAGAAAAATTCAGAAATTTAGCCCCAAAGACAAAAGCATTTTTCCACAATTTGAGCTCTCCAAGCACAGAGTGGGTGCCTTAGAGGAAGTGAGCTTCCTATCTTTGGAAGTATTCAGATATGGAGGAGAGTGGCTAAGAGGTTTTCTCTGGGATCCCTTCCAGCCCAACAATGACCCTTTGACCTTGTCTTCATCTTTCTCCAGCTATTTCTTGCTGCTTACATCTCCTGAACCCCAGGACCCTGGAGGGGAAGAAGAGGCAGAGACAGCAACTCGGCAGCCCCTGATAGGCACCGAGGCCCCAGAGTTGAAGACAGGTAAGAGACACAGACGCTCAGAGAAGTCAGGTTTTCTCTCTGGATTTTAGGTTTTTCCTCTCTACAATGGACATAGTCAAGAGGCAAAGAGGGTGGGTGTCCAGGTTACAGGAAAAGCATTTACATGCTCAAGAAATACTTGTCAACTACTTGGCTGTGTGCCAGGCATTCCAGTCACTGAAGGAACAGAAAGTGGTAAGGCTTGAAGGTGGAAATAAGCTCAGATGTTCTAGAAACAGAGACGGGTCTGTGAGGCTGGGCAGAGTAGGCAGATGGTGGATAGCTGTAAAGAGGTCTTGCCTGGTTTAAGTTTGTTTGTTTGTTTGTTTTTTGAATTGTGGTAAAATATGTACACAACAAGAAGTTTACCATTTTAACCATTTTTAAGTATAGAATCCAGTGGCAATTTAGTCTGTTCCCAGTGTTGTGTTGGCCAATTGATCCTGGCACACCAGCACCCCTCTGTTGAACCTTTCAGTGTGAAAACTTCATCTGCCCTTTTCTCCCTGTTCCCCTACAGGCTCCAGCTCAGGCCTCTCCCTTCAGGAAAGGTGGACTGTGTTCAAGGTTTGGAAGGTGGCTGTGGTGTGTCCCCTACAGGTGGTGCCCACCTCTCCACCTTCCACTTACATCCTCTGACTCTTCCAGAGCCTGCTCAAATACGTCGTCCCCTTGGTCCTGGTTTACTTTGCTGAATATTTCATCAACCAGGGACTTGTGAGTGAGGGGTACAGGGAGGGGTGTGGAGGGAGCAATCAGGTTGGGACCCACATATACTTATCCATCTCCCCCTATTTGGTCTTTGCTGTAGTTCGAGCTCCTCTTTTTCCGGAATATATCCCTGAATCACGCTCAGCAGTACCGCTGGTAGGAGGAGTGGGGCAGTGGGCTGGGGGCGGGGGGCTTCCCTGCCCAGTAGGCACCTGGGGTTAGAGGGAGGGGCGAGTGGGCAGGTGCCCAAAGGAAGTCCCTCCTATTCCCTGCCTCCCACCTCAGGTACCAGATGCTGTACCAGGCTGGTGTCTTTGCCTCCCGCTCTTCTCTCTCCTGCTGTCGCATCCGTTACATCTGGGCCCTGGCAGTGCTGCAGGTATCAAGCCCCTGCCCCTCACCCTCTCCCACTTTGGCTCCCACCTTCTCCAGGCCCTGCTGCTTCCCTCCCTCAGTGGGAAGTATTCATTGTACACTGCCATTTGTAAGCATGGGGAAACCAAAGGCCAATAGGGCCCCAAGTAAAAAGTTTAGCCTCAGGAGCCAAGCAAATCTAGGTGCAAATTCTAGCTGCTGTGCTCAGCACCTGTGTAACTTAGGGCACTCTCTGAACCTTTCTGAGCCTCAGTTTCCTCTCTGTAAATCAGGTGTGGGCCAACATCTATTTCTCCGGGTAGCTATAAGAAGTAGAGATGAGGAGAAGAAAGAGTAAGATTTTTATGTTCTGTTTTAATCAGAAGCATTGTTTCGTGATTATTTGCATGTGCCCCATGCAGAGTGACAACCTTTCAAATAATGTTTCTAACTGTAAGAAAATGCACAATTCTTTTATTCTGCATGGTTAATTATAATAGAATCAGTGACATTCTAGTCAATGGGTTATTAATCTCACAGCTGGTGAGCAAAGTTTGCTACCCATGACAAAACAGTAGTCCACAGCACAAACACCCTTCCCTACAAAAGTGTTGACAAAGAAGTTTCACATAACCAGCTTCCATTGTTTCAAGGTTATAAGTCCGTAGCCCCTGCAGGTAATTGTTAAAATAAACCTTCAACTATTAGAGGCAAGACCATTGTTCTTAAAACTTCAGAACTCAATTCCGTGATAACAAGTTACAGAATAGCTACCGACTACACTTTAATCTTAAGGCAAAAGCTGTAAAAGCCCATAAATGCCTCTGCCCTTCTTGCTTATTTATCTAAGCAGTACTGCCAGCTCAGGGCTTGTACCAACAAAGTCCCAAAATGTCATATCAACAATCTGTAACTCAAGCTGCTTCTAGATGCTGCTTAAGTGTTTAGCTTATGTAATTTTTTATTTAAATTATTATAGGTACATTACAGAATGTTTTCATACAAGTATATAATGTGAATTGATCAAATCAGCATAAGGAGGGTATCATCACCTCAAGCATTTATCGTTTGTGTTAGGAATGTTCCAATTCTGCTCTTAGTTTTTTTAAAGCTCACCATTAACTTATTGTTGACTATAGTCTTAGCTGTGATTTTAACCAAGTCTGTTTTGTAGAGTTAGGGCTTATTTCATTTATTTCCATTACAGAAAACACCTAGCCTAATGCAGCAGAGAACATGTTGGGAGTGTTTCACTTGTCACAATAGTGTTACCAGGGTGTGTGCTTTTTTTTTTTTTTTTTTTTAAAGAGACAGAGTCTCACTTTATCGCCCTTGGTAGAGTGCTGTGACATCACAGCTCACAGCAACCTCCAACTCCTGGGCTTAGGCGATTCTCTTGCCTCAGCCTCCCGAGTAGCTGGAACTACAGGCGCCTGCCACAACACCCGGAGATTTTTTTGTTACAGTTTGGCTGAGGTCAGGTTTGAACCCGCCACCCTCGGTATATGGGGCCGGAGCCCTACCCTGAGCCACAAGCACTGCCCAGGGTGTGTGCTTTTTAATGCACATTTCTGAACCTACCTCAGACTCACTGAATCAGGACCTTTATGGGAAAGCCTTGCATTTTTTTCTTTTCTTTTTTTCTTTTTTTTTTTTTGCAGTTTTTGGCCGGGGCTGAGTTTGAACTCACCACCTCCAATATATGGGGCCGGCGCCCTATTCCTTTGAGCCACAGGCGCTGTCCCTCTTTTATTTATTTTTATTTATTAAATCATAACTTTGTATATTGATGCATTTATGGGCTTCAGGATACTGCTTCAATATGCAATATGAAATGCTTACATTGAACTAAGTAACACATCCATCACAATTATACTCATTTCTTAATAGTTTTGAAATGTACCATTGCATCATGCACATTAGGTGAGGTCTCTCTAAATACCCTCCCTCCTTCCATATCCCCCCTCCCCTCCCCTCTCTCTCCTCCTCCTTTCTACTTTCTGGACTATAGTTATGTTTTGCCATTCATGTGAGTGTGTAGTGGTTATATATTGACTTCATAGTAGTATTGAGAACATTGGATACTTTTTTTCCCATTCTTGAGAGACTTTACTGAGAAGAATATGTTCCAGCTCCATCCGCGTAAACATAAAAGATGTGAAGTCTCAAAAAAAAAAAAGGTGTGAAATCTCATTTTTTGTGGCTGCATAGTATTCCATGGTGTACATATACCACAATTTGTTAATCCATTCATGGATTGATGGGCACTTGGGCTGTTTTCATGTCCTGGCTATTATGAATGTGATATATTTCTATTAATAACAAGGTCCTAGGTGATTCTTACATTCATAAAGAGCCTGCCTGCCAGGCAGTGGCCCACTCACTGGTTATTTAATGATCACTTGTATATGCCTGATGCAGAGCTTTCAAATGTTTCTAACTGTCAGAAACATTTGAATTTATTTTTATTCTGGATGGTGAGACCCGCTGAGCAACTAGGCACAGAAGAGGAGCCTGCCCCTTAGGGTGGGTGTCCTAAAAGAAGTGGGAACATCTAAACGATGGTTTCTTGTGGCTGGGTGAGATGGCTTGTGCCTATAATCCTAGCACTCTGGGAGGCCGAGATAGGTGGATTGCCTTAATTCAGGAGTTCAAGACCAGCTTGAGCAAGAGTGAGACCCCATCTTTTAAAAAAAAAAAAATTTTTTTTTAAAGCCACAGTTTCTCAAATCTCCACACTCCTGACATTTGGGTTCTAATAATTCTTTGTTGTGGAGGGTTGTAGGGTGTTTAGTACCATCCCTAGCCTCTGCCCACTAGGTATCAGTAGCACCCTGTTCCCATGCTGTGACAACCTAAAATGCCTCTAGGCAATTGCTAAATATCCCTTGGGCAGCAAAATTGCCCCCGTTTGAGAACCACTGGTCTTGCTATGATAAATTAGGGCTGGGGTGGGGGTGTTCTGTTCAGGGAGCCCTTGGCAGGAGGAAATGAGATCCTAGGAATGGGAATGCTGCTGAAACAGATTCAAGGTAGGGGTAATGGTGGTCGTGGTGGTGGTAGGAGTGACAAGAGCAAAGGCAAATGAGGGAGAGACTTGTGATGTGCAGGGTGCTAAGGATGGGATGGGGGAAGGCCGCCCTGATCTCAGGGTCTGGTAGGCCAGGCTAGTGGAATTTTGCAGTCCTGTCAACCTTCTCCTTCACCAGTATATTCCAGGCTCAGCCCTCTCCACCTGTGCCCACAGTGCTTCAACCTGGCCTTCCTGCTGGCAGACATGTGGTTCAGCTTTCTGCCCAGCATCTACCTCGTTTTCCTGATCATTCTGTATGAGGGGTTCCTGGGGGGTGCAGCCTACGTGAACACCTTCCACAACATTGCTCTGGAGGTCAGTACCCCCTAGGGGAGGGCTGTGGTGGCCTCTCTGGGAAGGTTGAGGGCAGGGAACTCTAGGAGTAAAGCCTTACCCCTGCTTTTTGTCCTCTCAGACCAGTGATGAGCACCGGGAATTTGCCATGGAAGCTGCCTGTATCTCCGACACCTTAGGGATCTCCCTGTCGGGGCTCTTGGCCTTGCCTCTACACAACTTCCTCTGCCATCTCTCCTGACACTCCGGCTGCTCAGGGTGCAGGAAATGCTGGCCTGTGGGCAGGTGGGCAGGTCAGACACCCAGGTCCACCCACAGCCCATCCATGACCTCTGCTCCCGGCCTTCCCTGCAGACTGGGGATGGAGCAGTACTAAGACCTGATTCCCGTAAGCAGGGGCAGCCATTATCTCCCACTCCCAAGCTGGTCTCGGGGAGTTTCTTCCTGGCATCATGCCCACTGAGTAAATGCCTATTTTATCAATTGACTTCTTGTATCATTTTCATTCTCAAAAACAATTTCTTTTATTATAAAAGTAACAGAAGCCTGCTTTGGAATGTAAATATATACATATATTTATATATATATGCATAAAGAAAACATTTAAGCAGATTTCTGCCCTGTCTTTGAGGCTTTATTTATTCATCCATTCATTCCTTCATCTCATCTCATGGGACAATCTATACCCTTTTCCCTCAATACGAAATTTTCAGACAGAAAGTTAAAGAATTGTTCAGTGAATGCTCCTGTGTCTGCCATTATGTGGGTTCTGCGTTAATGATTGCTAGTACTTTGTCATATTGCCACCACCCCAATCCAAATCTATCCATTCATTAATCCATCACACTCTTGTGATGCATTTTAAAGCAAGAAGCCAGCTTCAACACACTCCCCTCTACACACTTTACTGTACAACATCATTAACTAGAGTCCAGTATTTTTTATACTCCTTTTTTTAGGTATAATTTATCTAATGGTAAAATGTACAAATTGGCCAGGCATGGTGGCTCAATGCCTATAATCCTAACACTATGTATGAGGCTAAGATAGGTGAATTCCTTGAGCTCACGAGTTCAAGACCAGCCTGGAGTTTGAGACTAGCCTGAGCAAAATCAAGACCCCATCTCTAAAAATAGGCAGGCATTGTGGCAGGCACCTGTAGTCTCAGCTATTTAGGAGGCTGAGGCAAAAGGATTGCTTGAGCCCAAGAGTTTAAAGTTGCTCTAATCTATGACACTGGCCCTCTACTGAAGGCAACAAAGTGAGAGGCTGTCTCCAAGAAAAAAGTACAAATTGTTACATATTTTTACAGTAACAAATGCTGGCTTAGTTTCTTTCTCATACTTCCTGTTACCATCCCTACCACATTTGCCATATCTGTATTTAATAGTACTTTTATTTACTTCATATTTTTCATGACGGCAATCAACTTATTTTTGTTTTATTTTGTTTTGAGACAGAGTCTCACTGTTGCCCTGGGTAGAGTGCTATGACATAGCTCACAGAAAGCCCTCTTCCTCCTGCCTCACTCTTCCAAATAGCTGAGACTACAGATACTTACCACAATGCCTGGCTAATTTTTTCTATTTGTAGTAGGATGGGGTCTTGCTCTTACTCAGGCTGGTCTTAAACTCCTGAGCTCAAGCAATCCACCTGCCTCAGCCTCCCAGAGTGTTAGAATTGCAGGCATGAGCCACCGTGCCTAGTGGCAATTAACTTTTAATATAAATTTAGTTTTGGGAGGGGTTTTTGCAGGGTTTTGTTTTTTTTGGGGGGGCGGGGGCCAGGGCTGGGTTTGAACCCACCACCTCCAGTATATGGGGCTGGCGCCCTACTCCTTTGAGCCACAGGCGCTGCCCAAATTTAGTTATTTTATTTATATTTATTTATTTATTTATTTTGAGACAGAGTCTCACTATGTCGCCCTGGGTAGAATGCTGTGGCGTCACACTTCACAGCAACCTCAAACTCTTGGGCTTAGTGATTCTCTTGCCTCAGCCTGCCAAGTAGCTGGGACTACAGGCACCCGCCACAATGCCTGGCTACTTTTTTTTTTTTTTTTGAGACAGAACCTCAAGCTGTCGTCCTGGGTAGAGTGCTGTGGCATCACAGCTTACAGCAACCTCCAACTCCTGGGCTCAAGCGAGTCTCCTGTCTGCCTCCCAAGTTGCTGGGACTACAGGCGTCCGCCACATTGCCCAGCTATTTTTTGGTTGCAGCCATCATTGTTTGGCAGGCCCGGGGCTGGATTCGAACTGGCCAGCTCAGGTGTATGTGGCTGGTGCCTTAGCTGCTTGAGCCACAGGCGCTAAGCCCCAGCTATTTTTTTGTTGCAGTTGTCATTGTTTTAGCTGGCCAGGGCAGGGTTCGAACCCGCCAGCCTTGGTGTATGTGGCTGGCACCTTACCAACTGAGCTACAGGTGCCACCTATTTATTTATATTTTTTGAGACAGAGTCCTCAAGCTGTCGCCCTGGGTAGAGTGCTATGGTGTCATAGCTCACAGCAACCTCCAAATGGGGCTCAAGTGATCCTCTTGCCTCAGTTTTTCTATTTTTAGTAGAGACAGGGTCTCGCTTTTGCTCAGGCTGATCTCAAACTCATGACCCCAAGCAATCCACCCACCTGGGGCTCCCAAAGTGCTAGGATTACAGGTGTGAGCCACTGTGCCTGGCCAGATTTAGTTAATTTAAAAGAAAACTTAATGTTACTATTGAAATCATGAGTTTGAAATGCCACTTACATATTTTAAATACTATACAGCCAATAAATACATAACTACTGGAGTTTAAAATGAGCATCCAGGGCAGTACCTGTGGCTCAGTGAGTCTGGCGCCAGGCCCATGTGCCAAGGGTAGCGGGTTTGAACCCAGCCCTGGCCAAACTGCAACAACAACAACATAAATAGTTGGGCATTGTGGCTTGCGCCTGTAGTCCCAACTACTCGGGAGGCTGAGGCAAGAGAATCGCCTAAGCCCAAGAGCTGGAGGTTGCTGTGAGCTGTGACACCAAAGCACTCTACCGAGGGCGACAAAATAAAACTCTGTCTTTAAAAAAAAAAAAAGAAAGAAAAAAAATGATACTCTGCTTCAAAATAAATAAATAAATAAAATGGGCATCCAAGGACCACTCTGAGACTACCCCATCACTACCAGGGTTGTTTGTAGATGCTACTTGGAGAAATGCCGGCACCCTGTTTATTAGCATGGGTTTTGGAGGCAGAGGGACCTGACTTTCAGTTTCCAGCTCTGCCATTCATGAGGCCCATGATCTTGGGTAAGTCACTTCAACTCCCTATACCTTAGTTTCCTGATCTTTCAAATGAGATAACAATAGTACCAAACTTCATGAGGTGCTTTTACAAATTCCATGAAATCATGAGATAGCATAGTCAACACTCAGTAAATATCAGCTCTGATCATTCCGTGATTTGAATCCTGCCTCTTAACTTTTACGTTGCATTATGCCAATGGTTTTTAGTGTGCACTAGAGGGCTTTTAATTTAATTTAATTTTTATTATTATTTTTTGAGACAGAACCTCAAGCTGTTGCCCTGGATAGAGTGCTGTAGCATAACAGCTCACAGCAACCTCCAACTCAGGTGATTCTTCTGCCTCTGCCTCCCAAGAAGCTGGGACTACAGGCGCCCACCACAGCACCTATTTTTTGGTTGTAGCCATCGTTGTTTGGCGGGCCTGGGCTGGATTTGAACCCGCCAGCTCAGGTGTATGTGGCTGGCGCCTTAGCCGCTTGAGCCACAGGTGCTGAGCCTAGAGGGCTTTTTGAAACACAGATTGCTAGGTCCACCTCCATGGTCTCTGAAGGAGGTGGTATGGGATGAGACCCAAGAATATGAATTTCTGTCACATATTCCAGTGATGGTGACATACTGTTCTTAGAACCACTCTCTGAGAACCCCTAAATTATGCTTCATTAAAAAACTACTTTGTATAGGCCGTCTTTTTTCTTTTCAGTTCTACCCACTTAAAGAGTATCTTTTTTGTTTGTTTGTTTACTTAAAGAGTATCTTTTTTTAAATTTATTTATTTTATTGTTAAATCATAGCTGTGTACATTAGTGCAATCAAGGGGGTACAATGTGCTGCTTTCATATACAATCTGAAGTATTCTCATCAAACTGTTCAGCGTAGTCTTCATGGCATTTTCTTAGTTACTGTATGTAGACATTTGTATTCTGCATTTAGTAAGTTTTGCCTGTACCCATTCTAAGATGCACCATAGATGTGGCCCCACTTATTACCCTCCCTCCACCTTAACCTCCCCCCTCCCTTCCCCTTCCTTGGTCCTTTCCTTATAGTCTTGTGCTATAGTTGGGTTATAGCCTTCATGTGAAAGCTATACTTTAGCTTCATAGTAGAGCTGCGTACATTGGATACTTTTTCTTCCATTCCTGGG
>CAUYPK010143080.1:0-19607 GCA_963574355.1 Loris lydekkerianus
TTTTTCACACAATGGCTTTCACTGAGCCCAGCTCAGTCGCTCATTTTGGGGCCCTGGACAATGCCCAAAGTTCTCCACACTCTTGCTCAAGCTCTCCCCAAGGCAGCTCAACTGAGCGCCAAGTCCAAGAACACCAAAAAAGTTCACAGGTAAGCCCTTTCCAGTTTGTAGTCTCACTGCTGCTTGTACTCACGGTTGCTGGCGTGATTAGGTCGATTGAACACATGCAGCCACTTGCCAGTTTTCCACTGTTTTTGTCCTCCTCCTGGGGTCCAGAAGTCGCTTGCTGGCTTTCTGTATCCTCAAAGGGATGATCATAAGCAGATCCCACCGGCCAGAGATGTCTGGAGTCTTGTCTCCCCAAACTCGCCATGCCCAGTTGCAGGGAAGCTGTTACTCAGCCTCCATCTTTAATCCCAATAATATGTAATGTTTATGTCTTGTTTCAATGGGTAATAGTCAATATGTTCTTACAGCATTAATAACATTATTTTTAAACTTAAGGAGAAAACATAATATGTTCATTATACATGATGCCCACAAGCACAAATAAGATTTATAATAGAAATTGTAACTTGAGAATATAAAATATATATAACAATTAAAATGTTTCTAAATGTTCCATTTACATTTTTAAAGAGAAATGTTTAATGACAAAGAATTCTTTATAATGTAAAAACATTACAGTGACTTCTTCAATCCATTTTTTATAATCTAAGGCAAATATTTTAATCTAAATTAAAATAATTTAAAATATTAAACTTGTTATGTATTAATATTATCAACATAATAGATCTTTAGTACTTGGTTTCTGAATAAAAACTAAAATAAAGTTTCTCAACATTCTTTGAACATTGCAAAGTTAAATTCCTCTTTAAACATTTACCCTATAGGAAATAATCAATGCTCCTAGTGAGTATGTTTTATTAGCCCAAATTTATTTTATTTTTATCTATTCAATTAACTGTTAATAAAATCCTCACAAATGAAACTCATGTAATTGTTAAAATGGAAAAACAGGTAAGTTTGTTTTGTGTTGTTTTTATTACAATGACAGTGAGATAATAAATGCAGGCACAAAATAATGTTCACCTTTTCTCAGCTGCTAGAGGGGCAAAGAGAAAAAAGTTCTATTTTTACATCTATATTCATAAGTGGTATTTGTTTGTAGTCTTCTTTTTGTTTTATTTTTTCCTGGCTTTAGGATCTGGGTGATATTGGCCTTATAGAATGATAGGGAGGATGCCCATCTCTGCAAGGTCATAGAAGAATTTCTACATTATGAATATAAGTTGTGCTTTGGAGGTCTGATACAATTTGGATGTGGATGCATCTGGTTCAGTGATTTGTTGTTGTTGTTATTGAGAGAATTTTTATTACTGCTTCAATCTTGTGACTTCTTATTGATGTGTTCAGTTCTATTTCATCATAATTAAGTCTTGGGAGGTGTGTGTGATTGCATAAATTTGTCCATTTTCTGTATGTTTTTGAGTTTATGGGCATAAAGATATTCACAGTATTCACAAATGATATTTTCTATTATTGTAGTATCAATTGTAATATAGCCTTTTTTATTTCTGATTAAGTTTATTTAAGTCCTCTCTTTTCTATTCCTGATTAATATATCAAGAGGGCCATCATTTCTGTTTATCTTTTCAAAAACCAACTTTTTGTTCTTTGTTTACTTGTATTATAGTTTTTTTCCATTTCATTTAGTTGTGGTCTAACTGTAGTTATTTCTAAATGGAGAAATGTTGAAAGCATTCCTGTGAAGAAGTAGAAGATGACAAGATGCTGATGTCACACCTTTCATTCAACACAGTGCTGGAAGTCCTACCTAGAGAAATCAGAAAGAGGAAGAAGTTAAGGGTTTGAAAATTTAGAATGAGGGAATCAAACTATCACTTTTTCTTATGACATAATCTTATATTTATAGAACCCCAAAGACTCCCCCAAGAAACTCCTGGAATTGATAAATAAATGCAGCAAAGTCTCAGTATATAAAATCAATGCACACAAATTAGTAGCATTTCTATACACTATTAACATTCAAGGTAAGCTCCAAGACTAAAATTCATTCATAGTAGCTACAAAAAAATTAAATACCTGGGAGTATACTTAACCAAGGAGGCAAAAGATCTTTACAAAGAGAGCTATGAAACACTGAGGGAAGAAATCACACATGATACAAACAATTAGAAACATATACAATGCTCATGGATAGGTATAAATCAACATTACTAAAATGGCCATACTACCCTAAGTGATTTACAGGTTTAATGAAACTCCCATCAAAATACCAACATCACATTTCACAGAGCTGGAAAAAATAATTCTCTGCCTCATTTGGAACTGGAAAAGACCCCAAATAGCCAAAACCTTCTTAAGAGAAAAAAAACAATAACATTATTAGACTTCAAACTATACTACAAGGCTATAATAATCAAACCAGCATGGGATTGGCAAAAATGAAATACAGATGCAGAACAATGGAATAAAACAGAGAACTCAGATATGAAACCATCCACAGATAGCTGATTTTTGACAAAGCAGACTACAACATACACTGGGAAAAAGAAGCCCTGTTCAATAAATGGTGCTGGGAAAATTGGATAGCCACATGCAGAAGAATGAAACATGTTCCAAGTCTCTTACCCCTCACAAAAATTAATTTAAGATGGATAAAGGACTTAAATACAATGCAGGAAATATAAGAATTCTAGGACAAAATGTTGGAAAGACTATTCTAGATATCAGCCTAAGCAAAGAATTTATGAAGAAGACCCCAAGAGTAGTCACAACAACAACAAAGTAAATTAATTGGGTTTGGTTAAACTAAAAGGCTTCTGCACGTCCAAGGAAATAATCAAAAGAGCAAATAGACAACCCACAGAATGGAAGAAAATATTTGCATGCTATACATCTGATAAAGGGCTAATACAACAAATCCACAAATAACTTAAACAAAGAAGTAAGGAAAAAATAAGAGCCTCATTAAAAAATGGGCAGAAGGCATAAACAAAACATTTGAATAGAAGACAGACAATTGGGTTATAAAGGTCTGAATAAATGCTCATCACTAATCTTCATGGAAATGCAAATTAAGACTGCAATGAGATATCATCTTACATCTGTTAGAATGGCTTTTATTAAAAAGTCCAAAATTAATAGACGCTGATGTTGATACAGAGAGAAAAGAGTGCTTAGATATTGTCAGAATTTCAAATTAGTATAACTTCTATGGAAAATGGTATGTAGTGTCCTCAAAGAACTGAAAGTAGAACTGCCATTTGATCTAGCAATCCCCTCCTAAGTACTTCCCCAAGGGAAGCAGATTCATCTTACCAAAAAGGCACCTTCTCCTGGGTATTTATTGCAGCATAATTCATAATTATAAAGTTGTAGAATCAATCCAAGGGCACCAACTCTTGAATGTATTAACAAATGTGGTACAAGTATACTAAGGAGTATTAGGCAACCATAAAGGATAAATTGAAGGCTTTTGTAACAGTTTGGTAAAGCTGAAGACCATTAGCCTAGGTAAAGTATTTAAAGAATGGACAAACCAACACCACGTGTTACATTGGAACTAACAGATGGGCACAATGTGTAGAGAGGGACGTAAACCTGAGTGAAAATCAAGCAGGGGGAGTAAGGAGGAAGAATTGCAGGGAAACCTACGTACATGATCTGGGTTATTGGAATGGAACACTGATAATGCTGATTCATGTGTAACAAAATTGGTATATGTAACACAAAACATGTATACCTTTGTATCATTCTGAAATAATTTGTAAAAGAATTAAAAATGCAAAGTGTGGGGAAAAGCAGTAGATAAAGGCCCTCTAGACTTTTCCTATTCAAAATACAATTTAAGAAGAAAAGTGACCACTTTATGTTAAATTGTTTGCAGCAAGGTGGATAAATTAAGGTCATCCCAGACAATTTGTGATAATGTAGCCTCCTTATCTGAATGGATTAATTACTAGAAATGTGAGCAGTTGGGAAATCCCTAGATCTATCATCCAAAGGTATATGACTATATCCTTAGCTATTTATTTGCAGCTGGAGTAAAAATTACAAGAATAATAAAAACTAAAAAAAAAATAGAATTGAGGGAGATTAAATGATGAATACAGATATACAATTGCTTTTTTAATTATTTAATAAATGTCAAATCCACAAATATGAACAGAAACCATGAAACCATGATAAAGTTTCCCACGACACAACTTTGCTGTATAAAATCAGAAAGTAAAAAAAAAAAAAAAAGGAAGTGAATGTTATTTTTATAACTTAAAATGCAAATTTAATGTAAATCAAAAGCTTTTATAATTTTGCATGCAAATAAATCTGATTACTTTGGAAATTTTATAATAGATCATGTGAAATGTAAAAAGAGGAGAAAACATGGAACTTAACGTTTTACCTATAATTTTCTCTTTATTCCTGACAGGTAAGTAGATGAGGATGAAATGCAAAGAAAGTAGTCATTTCTGGATGGAGATCCAGTATGACAGGATGTCATGTCATCACTCTGATACTTGGTGTATAACTGGGAAGATAGAAAATACACAGAATACCTAAAAATGCCATTTCACTATCCAAAGACATTTTCCATATGTGGTAAATGACAAACAAAAACAAAACAAAATGAAAAACCATCATCCATTACAAATGCGAACCCTAAATGCTGCATTATGACTTTGTTTCGTATGCACAACTTTCTGTAATGGTTTAGGAAAATTTAGAGGAAAAGATATTATGCTCATAAAGAATCTGTTTCACTTGCTGAACAGACTCAATCTTCCCCTTTCACGGGGTAACTAAGTTTAAACGTTTCATCAGCAATTCAATCTAATTCAACAAAAACTAACTCATCTTCTTCCTCCCAACCATCCTGATCTATCTTCATGCTTCCTGTTTTGTTTAATGGTATCATTATTCACCCAATCAACAATTTCAAGATCTTAGACTCTTCATTAATTTTCTTTCCATCTCATCATGTCAGCAAATCCTATTGGCTTTATCTTGACAAATTATTTAACTTTCTTTCTCTCTCTACTAAAACAGCAATGCATGAGTCCATGCCAAAATCAGTGTGTATTGTCACAGTGTTTTCTTATAAACTAACTTATTTTACCCTGCCCCACCCCCCCCACCACCTTTCTTTGCAGTTTTTTTTTTTTTTTTTTTGGCTGTGACCAGGTTTGATCCCACCACCTCTGGTATATAAGGCCAGCACCGCACCCTACTCCTTGAGCCACAGGTGCCGCCCTAACCCCCTCCCCCCTTTTTTTAACCTATCCTAAGCATTGCTGTCTCAGCAAGATTTGTATAGTCCTCTCTAAATATAACTGTATAAGTTAAGGTTAAATCTAGCTGTGTGTGAAGAACTCTATTATAACATTCTTTTTAAAAATGAGTATAGATATTTCTTTTTCTCCTGTAACTAGAACGGTGTTGAGATTTTTCCTGATGTTATCCAGTAACCCTGAACCTTTCCATTCTTCTTCTTCTCGCTCACTAGCATTATTCAAGAGGGAGTGCTACTTGTGAACATGGCACAAACTCAAGATGTTGGCAGGCCTTAAAGGAGAAGGAAAAGTATTGCACACATATTCCGATAGTTCAGTCTTAACAATGCAAAAATACATAGATTCACAGACAACTGGTTGGTTGCACTGTCATTCAGATTTTCTTCAAGAAGAAATGTAAGGAGTTAATGACCTCCAGCTGCCATATATATTTTAAACCCACCAAAGTGTTGAAGCTGAGGCCATGTTTTTCCCATGCTGTTTCAAGGTAATTAGCACTAAGAAGGTCTAGCAGTAGGCTATTCCTCCCCACCCATCCTGCCAACTTCTCTATGAGACAACCTTTGATCTGTCATTCTGGTAAGTTTTTCTCACAGGTGAACAGCTATCTGAAGCTCTTCCTTCTTTCCAGCTCTTTTCCCAGATGTCAGATTTGAATCTCCCACTCCTGCTTCCTATTCCATTTATCCTGCAGAGACATGTCTCCCAGTAAACCTTTCTCAGGACTAATTCTAGTTTGTTTTCTGCTTTTCAGGTAATTAAGTTAAATCAGGGATTCTAATAGTATGATAAAAAGGAGACAGTGGTAACAGGAGCTCTCAGCTGTCTCTGCTATAAGAGACATGGTCTCAATAGTTTTATAAACCTTACAGAAAAAGGCAGCGTCAGATGAAAACACATTCTTGGAGCAGTAGTAGTTTATAAGCAATAAAGAAAGTTATTATGACCAAAACTCTATGAATACTGGCACTAAAACTCTATGATAAGGAACTCTAAATTGGGAAATGATTGAGTATGTATGACAACATGTTCTAAGTAAACAGATTATAATATTAAATAAGCATCAGTTCAAATGTCATGTCTGAGACTGACTACAAGTAGGACTGAGAAAAATCACTAAATTTGTCTTCACTTCTCAATCTCACTTCACTTCTCAAAGGGTGATTGTGCAGAAATAACACCTGTAAAGAGCTTCACAGGGTGCCCAATAGGGAAGAAGCATTTCTCTTTCCTCCTCCTCCCTCTTTTCTTGCTGCTGCTATTACATTATTGTAGCTGCCATTTCTGTTTATTTTTATTGTTGTTATTATTTTATGCAGCAACATAGGCCGCATGGGTGGCCAGCTGAACACTGTGGACAACCTTATAGAACAAAAGTATGTTCAAAGTTTTGTGGAAAGTTTATGAGAACTTCCAGATAGACCGGGAGCAACAGTATTAGTGGTGTTATTAATAGTGGTCCCTGAAAGGCATGATGAAGTACAAACAAGATCTGGTAAAATGTGGACATGTTTTTCATGTACAAACACCTCCAATGCCTTTTATAGATTAGGGAAGCCTTTGCCCATTTAAATTACTTTTTTGCTATCTTACCTGTAATTGCTGTGAATCTGGTTGATACTCCCTTATTATCTCACCCTTGATATTCTTGAATAAATCAAGAGGAATATTCAAAAGAACTCTCAGTTGAATGTTACTGTAAGTGACATTCAAAGCTTGTTCTTGCAATTCTAGCATGAAATAAAGCTATAAAAACATTTTTGATGCCTTCTGGCGAGTTAACCTAAGCTTGTTTGTCCTCAGTCTCCTGTTAAAGGCAGCTAGTAACACCAGTAATTTGTAGGCTTGTTGGATGATTAGATTGTGTATCTGTCCACTACTTACCGTCACACTGGTTACACAGTTAGTGGCATTTAAATGTCTGCTTGTGGAGTCAGGTGGTATGAAAAACTGGAAAGAGAAATGAGGTCTATACAGTTTTTTTATGTTGTATAAACCGATAAGATGATCAGAATTTCACTTGACAATTTCCAAGCGAGAAAGGGCTCCATAACTCATTAATTAGGAAAAACCTCTTGTCCTCTTGTCCTCTCTATCCTGTGAAGGAACTAGCTATGCCTGTATTGAATAGTAGTCCTCTCTCATCCTGGCACAGAGATCTCATTAGAAATATCTCAACAATTAAACACACTATGATGAAGGCAGTTCAGCAAGCAGTAGAGCTCAGGACAGAAGACACATACGTCAATAATTGCAGGGGTTTTTTTCTGTTTTTTTTTGGCAGGGGGGCATATTATTAAATTCTGGAGAAAAGGAATTTTAATGGGATCTGGATCATGACATTTAGATGACACAAATGTGACAGTTATCATGAGGCAGAAAGAGAAAGTAAATGAGAGAAATTCACCAGGATCGTGAAAGTAAAACCATCTATGTCTTCAATTCTGAAAATCACTGCTAAAGAACAATTGGATAATTGTTTAATAACATGTAGAGCAACTAGAAACAGCATGATATATTAGCAAATGCATATCAGAATAAAAGGGCAATATATTTTTGGTTGAATAAAATTATTGGAGATGCATGAATTGTCAGTGCGTATGTCGATGAATTTTCTTGAAAACTTAAGAATAGCATTCAACAAAGAAAATAAACATTACCCAAACTCCAGAAGTGCTCCTCGTCTCCTTATGCAATCAATAGCTCTGAAAAGTGACACTATCCTAACAGCATGGATGAGTTCTAGTTTTTGAGCTATAGTTTACTCTCAGTGATATAAATTATTTTATTCTGTAGATATGTTAAAATTATGCCTTTGTTGCACCAGAGGAAAACTTTGTTATCTTCGAGTTTTTGTGTATTTTGATTAATGCTGCTGTGAATATTAAAGCACGTGGTTTTGTTGAACATAGATGTGAATTTCTGCTTGATATATACTTATTAGTGAAAATTACTGTATCATACTCTATCGGCATGTTCAGCTTTAGTGGTTACCATAAAACGGTTTTCCAAGGTGACTGAACCAAGTTACACTTTCACAGGAATGTATTAATATCACAGTTTCCTCACATGCTCATCAATCCCTAATATTGGTGATTTTAAAAATTATACTTAGCAAATACATTATGATAGTAATTTGTATTTTTCAAATGATTAATGATGTTTAGCGACTTTCTACAAGCCTATACCCATTTCTCTTTTATATCTAGACCCTAGCACTTTGATGAAATGCCCCTTTATTTTCTTTCTTCTTTTTTATTTGCTTTAAATTATTTTATTGGAATGCTTCAGATAAAACCAGACAGTTGTACAAGATAAAGTGAAAGGTATCTATCTACTTGTCACATAAGGGCCCCCAAATTTCTAGGTGAGTTTTTTCTCCAATATGACTATAGCTGCTCACACAGGTTAATATAGGAAAGAAGTTCCTAGAATCTGCTCAATGCCAGCTAGAGGACATCCTTTGTGACAGCAAATTCCTGAAATTTCATAAAAGGAACATATATTAAAAGAATGTGGTCAACTGCACTAAAAATATGGAGGTGGACATGTTGGGAAGCACCAGACAGAATGGAGGGAGGGGATGCAATGAGTGGATCAGGTGGTTTCAAAGATCCTCATAAGAAAGCTCAGAGACTCTAGTCCAACCAGGTCATCATTACCAGCCCCTTTATTTTCTTGAACGTATTAATCAATGATAGTTATTTTTACATTCACAGCTAGTTACTTAAATATCAGTGTCTCCTGTGGCACTATTTGCACTTTTCATTTTTTAAACATTTTAATTAAGTGATGTGTTAATATTTGGGGGTATGGCTAATAATAATTTAACAAATTATGAACATAACATATACTGGATTTACAGGGTTGATTTTATTTCTCACAAATGCTTAGAGTTGCATCATCTTTATGCAATTATGAATTGCATTGACCCAGATTTTATATGGGTTTTCATGATTCCAGGTTCTCCTTACTTCTAAAATCTTGTCATTTTTCCAGAAAAATCTCTCCCTTATAATCCAGTGGAAGCTTAAAAGCTCTCAGACTTGATAGCAAATGTATGATTCAAAAGAAAATAATAAGAGTGAATAAACTTGCTCTTCAAAATTACGACACACACACAGCAAAAACAAACAAACAAACTTTTTTTTTTCCCTAAATTTCAGATTTATATATGGGTATAAGTGATCGGGTTACATTGTTTGTGTTTGGTAAAAGTCCAAGTTGAGCCTTTGCCCAGGAGCTTTTCCATATGTCCCTATATCGCACCTGGTAGGTGAGAGCTTACCCAATCCCCTTCTCTCGCCCCTCTTCCCCTTGTTTCCTCCCTATCCCCTCACCTGAATTTAATTGTGTGTGTTTTCTTTTTTTTTTTTTTTCTTGTAGTAGTTCATTTACTAGTTTCATGTTAGTATTGAGTACATTGGATGTTCGTTTTTCCATTTCTTGTGATACTTTACTTCTCCTAATCTATCCTAGTAAATTCAAAAGATGTGAAGTCTCCACCTTTCTTTATGGCTGAATAGTAACCATGATATATATAGACCATAATGCATTTATCTATTTGTGGGTTGATGGGGTGGGTTGTTTCTACATCTTGGCAATTGTGAATTGAACTGTGACAAACATTCTAGTGCAAATTTCCTTATGGCAAAATGATTTCTTCTTCCTTCTGGATAGGTACCCAGTAATGGAATAAGTGGGATCAAGTGGAAGGTCTGCATTTAGCTTTTTGAGAATTCTCCATACTTCTTTCCAAAAGGGCTGTTTTAGTTTGCAGTCCCACAGGATCTCTCACCCCATGGAAGAGTGCCATGAAGAGCCAAAATTTTTTCTTTGAAAATAGCCTATGAGGAGGTTGAAAATACATGCTGTACATTGAGAGAAAATATTTGAAAACTATATACCCCACAAAGGACCTGGATTTAGACTATTTGACAAATTCTCAAAATAAAGAGAAAAATGCAATCTAATTAAAAACTAAAGAAAATTACAAGCCAACATTTCACTGCAGACAGTATACAGATGTTAAACTTGTGAAAAAGATGCTAATTATCTATTAAGAAAATGCAAATTTAAACCACAATTAGATAACACTGCACAAATATCAGAATATCTAAAGCAGAAAATAATAATATAACTAAATGCTGGAGATGATCGGGAAGACATGAAAATGTAAAATAGTACAGCCACTTTGGAAGAGTGTATAATAGCTTTTTAAAAAGTTAAATAAGTATGTATCCTGGTACCTGCACACTTGAGCATTCATTCCATAGAAAGGAAAACTTGGATTCACACAAAAAAGTGTACAAAAATGTCCGAACGCATTTATGATGGTAGACAAAAACTGGAGACAAATAAAAATAATGGTGTTAAAGTGATGGGTGGTTACTCAAACTTTTGTACATGTACGGAATAGAATGTTACTCATCAACAAAAAGATAGTTGATATATACAACTTGGATGGATCTCAGGAAAATTGTGTGAAGAGATAAAAGCCAATCTCAAAATGTACATGCTGGATATATTTATAATTATATAGCATTCTTGAAATGCTATATAATTTCTATGTATGACAAATATATTTAGAAATGCAAAACAGATTAGTGATTTAAGAAGGGGAAAATAAGGATAATTACTTTGTAAGATATTATAGATACAAGGCCTCACTCTGTTGCCTTGTGAGAATGTAATGACATGATCATAGCTCACTGCAGCCTCGAATTCCCAATCTAAACTGATCTTCCTGCCTCAGTCTCCCTAGTAGCTTGGGATACTGTTGAACACCACACATGTTGCTTTTTTTTTTTTTTTTAATTTTTTCATTATTTATTTATTTATTTATAGAGCCAGGGGGTCACTATGTACTCAGGTTGGTTTCCAACACCCTACCTCAAGCAATCTCACTGCTGTAGCCTCCCGAACTGTTAGGATTATAGAAGTGAGCCACCATGCTCACCCTATTTTTATATTCTTAGTAGGCAAGATTATGCATTCACCTCACTCAAATATATTATCAAACATTAAGATAAGAAAACCAAAAAAATACTGTTTCATCCAACTGAAAATTATTTTCTGAATAATGCAAACATTTTTCTAATGTATCTGGAATAGTGTATGGAGTCACTAAATATCAGATAGTATTGCACAACATTCTATTTTATAATTGTCAATTTAAAGTTATTCATTAATGATAAAAAAAATTTCAATGAGCTGGATAGTTACCTAAAACACCAAGGCTTTTGATATAAACCGATCAATTCAGAGGAACTTGAATTTTACTTACATCAAATAGTGCTGTTTTTTGGTATGAAATAAATAATAATTGGTTATTAACCTTGAAGACTGGATGAATAGGGGGTTGACTACACACAGCATACTGCTACTGAGCTACAAAGTGACCCTTTTGCTTCTTGGTGGAATTTAAAGTACAGATTTCTATTTCTAAACTCTGATATGGTTTGGGATTTAGTTACCTTGGAGACTGTTTTTTTACCCTTGCCAGGAAAAGGATCACTTGAGGACACCTGTTTCCAGTTCAGAACACTTGAGAAAATAACAGAATTTCTTCTGAAATATACTCATAGTTCAAAATCTCTGCTAGAGAATGTGTCAATAATATAAACTCTTAAGCTCCACATCAACGACAGCTGTGTACCAGTTTTAATGTAATAGCCTACATTTATTGAATGCATGTTATATGATCTGCACTCTGCTAAGGCTTTACATAAATTATCCTACTCAATTTTCATGAATGAATGAATAACAACAACAAGAAGCTATAAAACTGGCCTCTAAGCCTCCCCATTAATTATGAGAAAATTGAGTTGTTTGACACATACTTTCAGAGGTGGAATTTCCAGTATATTAAATAGCATGTTTTCCCAGCAAACATACTTCCCTGACTCTCTGATGTCTATTTGCTTCAGAGGAAGTTTTCCCTGTTTGTCATAAAATTCACCGTGTTTAAATGTGTAGTGAGTGCAATGTTTTAACCATTACTTGAACTCATTAGGAAGTTTACAAGTGAATCTGTTCACTCAATTTAGGAGTCAGGTTTGCATACTCTTCCTTCAAACACACAATTATAAGATTTCCAAATGTTGTAGTCAGAATTCAGAGTCTTAGGACTTTTCCATGACAGTAAAATAAATACTGAATAGGCAAATAAGAAGTGGGAAGTGTAAATGATTATAATTTCAGCATTATATGGGACATTCAACAAATCTAAGGCAAATATTCTAGCCACTGAAATTAAGATTGCCCGTGGTGGGGAATTTTTCTCTCTGTTCTTCTGTCCTCATTTCCCTGTCTCCCTCTCCTCTTCCCTTCCTTCCCTCTCTTTTTTCCCCTCCATATCTACCTTCCTGTCTATCCCTTTACACATTGTCTGTGTCCATTACAGTAAATATTAAGGTTTATATTAAATTTGCCTCCCATATATCTTTTCATTTTTTTGCAATTCATTATGCTACAATTTTAATAAGAAGGTATTTCTTTAAATGAATATGAAATGACATAGTATGGACTGTAGATATTTATAATTAGGACCATTCATCAAGAGATGATCTATAATACATTTCATTTTCCTTTCTCCCTCCCTACATTCTTCCTTGTCCTCTGTTTTCTTCTTTCCTTCTCTTCCTTCTCACTCTCCACTTCTTTCTGTTCCTCTTTCCCCATTTTCCCTCCCTCCTTCCTTCCCTTCATTCTCATTATTTCTTTCTTCATATCTACCTACCTACCTACCTGCCCCTCTACACATATCTGTGTATCTATCTTCACTACCTATCTTCACAACTGGGTTTTAATTTGTAATTAGAAATATAATCTTTGAATATTTGAGATTATATATCAAAAAAATTTTCTTGAAGTTATGTACCTATATTATTTTATCCTATTGTAGATCCTCAGCTCTTGGGTAGATGGCTTTATATTTGGGTTTTCTATTCTGTTCCATATGTCTATTCAACTGAAATCTTGAGATCTTAAACAGGAAATATTTTTATATAGAATAGGTTTCAATTTGCTTCTACTCGGCTATACAAAAGATTGTTAACCTGAGAAAATATCTTAAACTTTAAATTGAATTATCAATATTTGATCCTTATGATTACACAGCTACTGCTAATTTGAACTTCACATCATAGAGAGACTTGTAATTGCAAAAATGAAGAATGTATTTTTAGTAACACATAGCCACAACGAAAAATAATGGTTTTCTTGTAGCTCCTTATTGCTGATAAGTATTTTTGTATTTTCCTATTTTGCTAAGATTCTAGGCTGTAGTGAAGGTCTATAGGTTATATGTCTCTCATTTTTAGTCCCGAAATTTGATAGAAGTCAATGATTTAGTTGACTTTGCTAACTGGTAAAAAATTTACCTAAAAAACAGACTCAGCTTTCTTGTTTGATTAACATCATTTCTATACTTATGAGTCACTATCTGTTGTTTTTGTTGTTTGGGGTTCTATTTTTTTGGTGAAGTACCTTGCCTTTAATCTTATATCAACAATATATTAATTTTTATGTTTATTGAATTTTATCTTGTCTGTACTTATAGACTGACATTCTTATAGAAATCTACTTCAATATGGTGTTTAATAAAACTAGAATATTTTAAAAATATACGCTTTTACCATTAACAGCTATGTTTAATTATAATATAAGTAAAAATGAAATGATGAAGGGAAAGCACAAGATAACTCCCTATAGAAAGATACATCTGTATTTGGTTGAACTTCCCTGCAATTTTATAATCATGAAAAACTACACATGAAGTCCCTATAATTCCTAGCTCCATCCATAATTGTACTAATATCTTTTTAGCAATGTACTACATCCCCATGCCCTTAGCCTTCATAAACTTCTTTTTGAATTGAGAAATTCATTAATTTGCTAGCATTCCTATAGGACTTATAGTTATTATCTTAAACCATAGAATTACTTTCTTTTACTTAAAATAGCTCCAATTTTGACTGGGTATCATCTTCCCATAGGCTGTATGGGTTTTCCATAGGCATATAGAAAACGAACGAGAAACAAGTTATATGTCTTTCATCAGAGATACTAGTTAACCCAAGTCTTCCTACTTATTAGTTTTCTTTTCAGAAGTAGAAATATAACCAAATTCGGACTGTGAAGTATCAGGAAGAAATTTGCTTTTGGAAACTTTCTTTCCCTGTATTCAACAATGATTCTCAGGTACATTTTTGGTTCTACCACTGATGTGAAGGCTAAAGCAAAGTAATTCTGATAATTTTTCACAGCAATTCTACAACTAAGCATAGAACTATTTTAGGCTGATGTCAGTAGTGTGGTCAGCGGAGCTGACAGGCAGTGCAACTTGAGCCTTTGTAATATCAATAGGACACTGAATTGACAAGCCAGGAAGTCTGCCTTTCTCCTGGATTTCTCTTGTGTCAGTCTATCTATAGCTACCACGTTTAAGCTTTTCGAGTCAGGGTTTCATAAGTCAGCATCCTGGTAAATCAAATAATTGTATCTCAAAAGAAAGCTGAACACAACATTCAAAAAAGTGAAACTACTTGAGTAAACTTTATGCCAGACCGGAAGTTTTCAGTATTTGTTTCACAGAAATTTGGGAATGCCAGTGTGCTAATATTTTATAATTTATTTTGTTTACCTGTCACCTATTTTATAGTGAGATTTACATCAACTCCTGGCAATGAGTGAATCAGGAAGTATCATAGTAGAGAAAATTAAGACAACTTAATGAAGCTGAATTTTTTCCATGACATTATACAATATCTTAAATTGTGGAGAAAATTTTACTCTGTATGTGACTAACTGGAAATCTCAGAGAGAAACATGTTACTGCTAAAAGAAGCCATCTTGACCTAATAGTTATATTAAAGATAAGTGAAAGTTTAGTCACCAGGAGCCTGGAAAATTTAGAAATGTTTATAAGAACTTTTTTTTCAACAAAAAATGTTTGGAAATATAAGTAAAAATAAGAGTGGAACAAAAACTATGCTGATACACAAACCCCTCCCAAACACCTCCTATGAAGTATTCTGTGATTGAAAACAAAGGGACTATCTGAATATTGTGAAGGTACAGCTATCTAAAGCAATCATTTTCCTAACAGAGGAGATTGATACGATCATCTGGTATCAAGATCAAGAGGAAAAAAGATATTAAAATCCCAAAAAAGAGCACAGCAATTGTTATAAGACAGAACCTTCCAGATTCATAATATCATAAATTTTTTTATTTCAAAATATTAAGAAGGTACAAATGTCTTAGGTTACATGGATCACTTTTATAATTCTTGAGTATTGGCTAAAGGAGTACCTTTCACTCAAATAGTGTTCACAGTACTTGTTAGATACCTTTTTCCCCTTACTCCTCCATCCTTTCCCCTGGTTGATTTCCACTCAGGTTTACCTCTCTCAGAGCACATGTGTATTTATAGTTTAGTTCCAATAATGAGAACATGTGGCATTTGTTTTTCCATTCTTGAGTTACTTCGCTGAGGATATTGCTCTGAAATTCCACTTAGATTCTAGCAAAAGATACTTCATCTTTTGCTATGGAGTAGGGCTCTCCATATAAGTATACCACAATTTATTAATCAATTTATTAATTGATAGACACTTGGGTTGATTCCACATCTTTGCAATTGTGTATTGTGGTGCAATAAACACTCAAGTGCAGGTGTCTTTTTGAGGAAAAGTCTTTTTTCCCCCCTTGGGCAAATACCCAATAGCGAGATTGCTGGATCAAATGGTTTTGTTTCTTTGAGAATCTCCATGCTGTTTCCAAAGACACTGTATTAATTTGCAGTCCCATCAATAATGTACAAGTGTCTTTTTTTTTTTCTGCATACATGCTAGCAACTATTATTTTTGACTTTTTATTAAAATCTATACTCATAGGGGTAAAGTGATATCTCATTATGGTTTTAATTAGAACAGAGAACCCAGATATAAACCATCTACCAATCAACTTATCTTTGTCAAAGCAGACAATAACACACATTGGGGAAAATATGTCCCAGTCAAAAATGGAGCTGGGAAATTTATATGGTCACTTTCAGAAGAAAAACAAGTCCCATACCTCTCATCATTTACACAATTAATTCACATTGGATAAAATGCTAAGATTTAAGGACTAAAACCATAAGGATTCTAGAGGAAAATAAAGGTAATACTCTCCTAGATATTGGCCTAGGAGAAAATGAAAAATACCCCAATGGTAGTTATGACAACAACAAAAATTAGGAAAGAAAGAAAGAGAGAGGGAGGAGGGAGAGAGAGAGAGAGAGAAAGAAAACAATTACATGGGTCACCACAAAAGTTTTGGTACAGACTGTGTCACTGTCCATTATTTCACTTTCCAGAAACATGGTTGGCAGCAGGTTCTGCTGAATGAATGACAGATCATATAAAAAATCTATTTGTCTCCTTTGTCTATTTGCCAGTTGGTTTGCAATCCTAAATGATGAAAAATATGACTAATTTGCATCCTCAAACTGGAACATATACCCAATATCTATTAAGACCTGATTGTGACTGGCTTTACATGCCACCCCACCTTTAACAAATCTTGGAAATCTACCATCTATCAAGAAATGTTTAAAATACTAGAAATCTGCCATATATTGTTCAACGACATCTAAGGATGTCTCACATCTCCTGGGTCAGTGTGAATTGGCCCCTGTCTCTTCCCTTACAGGTCTGGGTGTCTGGCTTCCATTCTTCAGGATGGGTAGGCTGGCCGGGTGGGGAAGGATCCCACTCCAACTCTATCAGTCTCCTTCACTGTCCAGGCTGTGAGTGTGGGCCCCTTGCACTGACTGAGCCCCCGGAAGCTCTAGGAGTGCACGGCCAGAATAGCTCTCCTTGGTCTGAGGCAATGGGTCCTCTCGGCACTGAAGGCTGCTCCTGGGCCTCATTCTTTGCCCCAGTCTGTGCCCTAACACTTCCGAAGGAACCCGTGGCCTCAGCCTAGTGAAAATTTCAGACGTGCGGTGCTGAACTGGGCCTTGGGCATGATAATAACCATAAATCCTCCCTTATACAAATGTGGACAATGAAATATTTTCAGTTGTCTGTGGCATACCTACCTTACTTATGAAACAGGGATAACAAAATCTTTCTGCCCTGGTAGGTGAGTGTTTCCTTGGCCTGTGAGTCAGACAGCTTTTTGTTACATCATGGTCTGTTTACTCCATGGCCGTTAGAGTTCACATAGAGAATTTCTCTTCCGAGTGTTGCACCACTTTAACAGCATACTTTCTATACACAAACATAATGGGGACTGATTTTTACTTTATCGTGTTTTGTAGATATACTTTAACCAAGATTAGAGAACACAGTTGGCCTACATAGGCAACACTTTGACAACACAATTCTCTTAAAAATGGTTGTTCGGCATATTTGTTTTCAATCAGGCCTGTTACTGAAGTACACAATCAGAAATTGATGTTTTAATTTGCATTTCTCTGATGATTAATGACATTGGGCTTTTCTTCATGTGCTTATCGGCCATGTGTCTTTCTTCCTTTCAGAAACTTCTCTTCATGTCTTTTGCCCTCTTTGTATGTGGGTTAGTAAGAATGTTTGAGACACCCCTAAATCAAGAAATGTTAAATCCGCACAGATAGAAACGAATGAAACCTTCCCAGCATTACTGATAAGCCAAGCAAGTTGAAACCAGCACCTGTGAACCAGACAACTGAAAATATTTTAATTGTCCACATTACCTAGCAAGTTCTTACCTAGCAAGTTATTATCATGCTTTTTTCCACATGGTATTTGTTTAGATTTAAGGAATGAAATTCATCATTTAGCAAAGTAGCACTGAATCCTTAAGAACCACATCTAGATACAATGGAGAAGAATGAATACTACACAGAAATCTTTTATTTCAGGCTTAATTCAGTAATTTATCTTGGATTTTCTATTTCGGGAGGAATCAAAACTTATTTCATGTGGACGTAAACCTTTCTTAAAAACCTATGTATAAAATTATGAAATAAAGAAAGCATTGTGGAATAAATGATTAGATAGCTAAAAAGCTTGTAGTATTGGATTTTGATAGTTTTTCAAGCAGTCATCTTTCATATTCCTTCTCATATTTTCCTATTAGAAATGAACCCATTTTTTTCAAATCTCCTTTCTACGAAGCTTTGATAACTTAGGAGAAGCTACCTAGGCTCTGTTTGGTATAAATCAATCATAGTATTTATCTTTCCACTGTCAGGGATTGATTAGAAAACAGACATGGGCTTTATTCAGAATTATAAGATTTGAAAAGTCTGACAAGAGCTTCTGGGAAAGTTCCTTCTTACAAGGACCTTTAGGAATGGGAGTACGCCTATAACACTGATTGCTACTGGAAGTCCCCTTGTAACCATGAGGGCACTATATTTTAGAGTAAGGCCAATCCGGAGTGCAGAAGCATCTACAAACAGATCAAACCAGTGATTCTGATGATCTCATTACTACATCTGTTCAATGAGCTTAGAAACTTGCTCGGACTTCCATTTCTGTGAGACGATAAATGTTCTCATTTTATTGCTGATTTAAATATAGGTTTCTATTAATTAAAAACAAACATTTTCATGATATAAATCCTATGTTCTGTTTATTGCCTCCAAAAGTCCTAGAGGTGCTTGTAAAGAAATTCTATGCAGGCTAATTCTGCAGAACTATCCACATTGTCTTACACATTAGATGGTTTGATGATTCGCTCTTATAGGAGAAAAAGTGCTTTTAATTTTCCCGTCTTCTTTTCTGATGATGGTATATACATGGCTGAATCCTATTTTAGAGTTTAGATATAAGTAACCATGTGAATCAAGGTTTCCATGAAGAGAAAAATTAACTGGATATTTATTTAAATGAAAGGACAAAATATGAGAAAATATAATTTGTCCTTTTATTTTTACTGATAGATTTGTCTCATTGTAGGAAATAAACTACTAAAGCACTAAAATATTTTCTCATAGTTGAGAATAGAAGAATATTATTTCTTTTTTTTTTTTTTATAAATTTGATAGTTTTATTTATATAGTTAATGAATTTACCAAAATAAGAGCAGCTTTTTAAAAACTGTTTATGATGTAGGATATTATTCCCACCTATTTAAATCAGTTGATTTGGGGTTTTCCATTATCTATAGAAAAAGAAAAATATTAACCAATACATTGATTTTTTAAAAGCAAAAAACAAATAAAAATTTTAAAGATATAAGAATCAGTGAAGCTTGTAATTCTAAACAAGGCTATGCTTGATTTCCAGATAAGGACTGTAAGCTCCT
>CAUYPK010143082.1:0-25671 GCA_963574355.1 Loris lydekkerianus
CTTTTCTTCCCTAATTGCAATGGCTAAAACTTCCATGACAATGTTAAAGAGCAATGGAGACAATGGGCAACCTTGCCTGGTTCCTGATCTAAGTGGAAATGATTTCAATTTAGCTCCATTCAATACGATATTGGCTGTGGGTTTGCTGTAGATGGCCTCTATTAGTTTCCGAAATGTCCCTTCTATACCAATTTTCTTAAGTGTTCTGATCATGAAGGGATGCTGGATATTATCGAAAGCTTTTTCTGCATCAATTGAAAGAATCATATGGTCCTTATTTTTTAGTTTGTTTATTATACTTTGAGTTTTAATCTAATTCTACTTAACATTGTTTTTCAGTTTGTCCTAGTGTTAGCCACTGGGAACTCTTGGGAGGTTCCTTTGCTCCTGAGACATACCCTGAAAATGACATAATTCCATTCCTGTTTGGCCATTTGGGTTTCTTCCCTCCCTTCCCTCTCTTCTCTTTCTTTCCTTCCTTTTTTTCTTATTATACCTTCCTGCCTGCCTTCCTATTTTTCTTATTTTTGTAAAATGTTGCCAGAACGCCTGAGTGAATGAGAGAGTTTCTGCCCTCAAGGTGCTCCCCAACTGACAATAAGGCAGACAAAAATTCCATACAAGGTGGCAAATTACGTAGGAAGGAAAACACAGGGTGCCAGACAGGGCAGAGGAATTGGGGTAGAGGCCGGCAGCCCAGGTTGTGACTTGCACTCTCTGTGGCCCTGACAAGATTATTTCAGTTCTCTGAGTCAGCATTTACAAGTCAGAAAAGAAAATAGGTTAGAGGGGTAAAATCCTGGTGAGGAAGAGAGTTAAGTTTTTTCTGTCTTTCTTTCCTTGTTTCTTTTTTTTTTTTTTTTAGACAGAATCTCACTATGTCACGTTTTGTAGAGTGCTGTGGCGTCACAGCTCACAGCAACCTCAAACTCTTTGGCTCAAGCAATTCTCTTGCCTCTGCCTCCTAAGTAGCCCACCACAACACCTGGCTATTTTTGGTTGCAGTTGTCATAGTTGGTTAGCTGTCCTGGGCTGAGTTCGAACCACCAACTTCAGTGTATATGGCTGGCACCATAACCACTGTGCTACGGCACTTAGCGAACTAACTTTTTATTTTTAAAAACAGACTATGTTCCATGCACTGTGGCAGGGAATTTATTTCCATCTTTTCACTCACTAAAAGCATAAATGATGGACCAGGAATTTGGAAAAGTGATTTAAATTCAGTGACTCACTCAAGAGGTCATTCATTGAACACCAACTATGTGCCGAGCTCTACTAATTCATGTGCCCTTCACATCAAACCTATTTTACAGATGAAGAAACTGAGGCTCAGCTTGCCCAAGGCCTACTTAGTAAGTGGAGGGGTCATATCTGAGCCCAGGTTAACCTGGCTATAGGGCTTGTCCTGCCACGACTCAGGATTACTGCCCATACGTTCCATGGCAGGAATTTCTTTCTCTTGGAGAGGCTGGGATAACTTAGCAAGAGCACTTGGCACAGGGCCTCCTGTCCTAATGCTGCTATCACTAAGTCTTAGTGGTGTTGGTCCAGGTAGTACATTTCTCTGTGGGCTCTGGCTCCAGTTCGTGGTCATTTATCAGTGGTCATTTGTTTTGCAACATTTCCCAACCTGCCTGCCAATCCATTTTCTGAGTGGCTCACACAGAGATCACTTGTGCCAGGAAGGGAGTTGGCCTGCCCTTGCCCTCACAGCCGCTAGACAGGAGCTGAGCCTGCAGGGAGTGCTGTCTCAGCATGACCACATGCCACTTGTGGACACGGAGCCTTACCCAGGGCATAGGGGTAAAACTTGGCCAGTGGTTTGGTAGATGAGAAGACACAAGCTTTTGAAGGATGAGCAATAAGCCTGATAGATCTATAAAGGCAGAGCAGAGCAGAAGGGAAAACACAGCAATTAGAATCAAAGAAGGAATGGAAATCAAGAGGGTTAATAGCATCAAATGCACACCAGGTGCCTAACAGACAGAGAGTGAGGAATTTGTCCCTGCTCTCCGGGAGCTATGTCCTGTAGTTCCTGCAGAGATAAACACAGCATCAAATAATATGTCATTCATGGGACAGGCACTTTGGAGAACTGGTCTGTGCAGTTGTGCAGGGGGCTTTCCTGGCACGCTGTTCTGAGCCTCCCTCCTCAGGCAGGTTAGAGCAGCGCTCTGAGCCCTGCGGTCAACAGCCAGTGATGGGTGTGACAAAGCACACCCAGTGCGCTAATAAAATTTAATACTCAAATCAAGCCATAAAATTTACCTGTTCATACGCATTTTTACAACTCCCCATGTAGCACAAGGAATCACATTTCCCTAGAAGAGAATGCCTTAAGTCTGTGTGCAAAGCCCCCCCTGCCCACCAATCCATTGATTCCACAGACAACATCTAAGGGGTCCATGAGGAAGGAGACACCAGAAAAGGGACACATGTTTGGTGTGAGGCTGAGCTCCGATGTGGTGGAATGGGGCTCCATAGTGACTTGGGATGCCATTCTCCCTCCCTATATAAGAATGATACAAGGGCATCAGGTGAGATTTAATCTTCCTCTCTCTCCCTTTCGCCATATGCTCTGAGTCCAGCATCTCAATTCTCTTTTGAGTGCATCTAGCCAGTCATATTGGTACACAATCTGTATGTGGACCAGTCGCTTGGACCATGGTGTTTGTTCCACATCAAAAACTATCTCAGCCTTCGTTGAAGGACAGGCTGTCCAGTTGCTCCCTTCTCTTCCACAGTATACTCTGAGGCCAGGACACCATGGAGATTTACTCTGGATCCTCAGCTACAGAGAAGAGGAGAGAGACAGAGGGACTAAGGCAGGAATTGCGGTCAAGACCTGGGAATTTCATGACAGGCATTGTCTTATTTTTTTCACATACAAAATATAAGTAAAATTGGTATTTTTATCACAAATCAGAGAGCATAGTTCTTAATAAAAATGCAGGCAATTCATTAAGGCATTTAAAACAATTTCTAATCACTCAAAAGTTAAATTAGATAAATAAAGTTAATGGAGAAAGTAGGGAGAATGCTTATCAGAATTTTTGTTTTCAAAACAAGAAAAAGAATAGAGGGTAAATGAGTGTACAAAATACCAAGAGGAAAATACATGTCAGGGTACTTATTCTTGCCTTGATTAGAATATTAGGTGAATACTGCAGAGAAGAGCTACTGTCTTCTTGTTTAATGATCATGAGTGTCAGGTGACCAACACGATGGCAGAGCAAATTCTGAGAAGAGTTTTCCTTAAATTCAGCTATTAGCTCTTTAAGAGTTAGGGGTGGATTTTTTCTGCCTCATTCTAAGCATAAAATTATTGTGGGGGTGCCGAATGTGGACACACAGGTATTCCTAGTGAACGACAAAGTGTTAGGAAATGAAAGCTGTGTTGCTATTTTCTTTCATGAAGACATCGGCTTTGCCCTCTGAGGGCCTGAAATGACTGGAGTCCTGGCTCTGTGGTGAAATAGTAGCATGGCTTAGAAAAACTTGCTTATGCTGCCTGACCCTCTGTCGCCTTTGTTGTAAGATGAAGGCACAAGCACGCCACGGGCTCTGGGGCTCCTTCCAGGCTACTGAGAGTCAGTGCATCTCCTGAGCCTGGTGCGTGTGCCCAGCCTCTAGTGGTACTGCACCTTTCACCCGCAGGTCCTGGGCCTGGAGCGGCACGCGCTTTAATGAGGAAGATGACACCAGGTACCCTGAATCTTAAGTAGAAGGTCTGTCCTAGAGAAGGTAGGCATAGCTCTGTGAGAGTTCAGAGGACAGTGGCCATGTAAGGTCAATGTCTTAGAAGTGACTGTCTTCACATGACATTTACTCAACAGTTCCTCCTATTCAGGGTCAGTCCTCAGGGCCACACAGAACAGGCCTGATCAGTAAACCCTTATTTACATACCAGCTATTTGACAATTGGTGACCCAGGGAAAGTGACTCTACTTTTCCGTCTCACAGTTTCTCCATCTATGAAATGGAGATAACACTACCTTCTCTTTCCTATAAGTAACTAGAAGAATAAAATTGTATTTAGTATTTCAAAAGTGCAATGTCCATTGCTATTATTACTATATATAATTGTATACCTTGAATTATTAATGATAGTGCTACTTGTAGAGATAATGTTCATAAATTACTGTAAGTAAATGTATGTGAACACCATGTACATTTAGCGAAATGAAGTAATATCACTGTCAAGGGGATTCGTACGTGGAATGCAAGAATAGTTCAACATACAAAAATTAACCAATGCAATATACTACATGAACAGAATGATGGAAGAAATATACAATAATCTCAAATCATGCAGAAAGACCCCCGACAACGTTCAGTATCCTTTCATGATAAAAATCACTCAACACACCAGCAATAGAAAGAAATGACCTAAATGCAATAAAGACCATATATGAGAAATTAAAGACTAAAAGTTTTTCCTCTGAGATCAGAAATAAGACAAAGCTGCCCACTTTTGCTACTTCCATTAAATATAGTACTGGAATTTCTAGCCAAAACAATCAGGCAAGAAAAGGGAACAGAAGCCATCAAAACTAGAATGAAAGAAGTAAAATTATCTTCATAATTATATATCTTATATATCAAAAAACAAAATATTCCACAAAAAATCCCCTTTAGAACTAATAAACAAATTTGTGGGTTGTAAAATCAGTGCTTATAAATCAGTTGCAGTTTTACACATTAATAATAAACCCAAAAATGAAATTAAGAAAATAAATTCATTTATGAGAATATCAGAAATAATAAAATACTTAATAAAAAACTTAGCCAAGGGGAGAAAATACTTATAAAGTACAAACTTCAAAATACTGAAAGAAATTAAAGAAAGTGTAAATAAATGGAAAAACATCCTATGGGTTGGAAGAGTTAATATTGTTATAATGTCAATATTATTCAAAGGGATCTATAGATTCCTTGCAAAATAAATGGTCCCTGATAAATGACCAATGTAATTTCTATCAAAATAGCAATAACAATTTTTTCAGAAATAGAAAAATCCATCTTCAAATTTATATGGAATCTCAAGGAACTCTTGATAGCCAAAATCATCTTGAAAAAGAACAAAGTTGGAGGTCTCACACTTCCTCCTTTCAAAACTAATTACAAAAGTACAGTAAAAAAAAAAAGAAGAAGAAACTGTGTTACTGACATAAAGACAGACTTATAGACCAATGGAACAGAATAGAGAGCCCAGAAGTAAACCAGCACATATGGTTGTGCATTTTTGACAAAGGTGCTGAGACTATTCAATGGGGAAAGGCTGTCTCTTCCACCATGGTGCAGGGAAAACTGGAGAACCACGTGAAAAAGAATAGATTGTGCTCTTATCACATACAAAAATTAACTCAAAAGGGATTAAAGACCTAAACGTAAGACCTAAAACTATAAAACCTTTAGAAAGAATCCACAAAGGAAAATCTTCGTTACATTATATTTGACAAGGATTTCTTGAATATAACATCAAGAGCACAGTGAACAAAAGCAAGACACATTTGACTACATAAAAATGAAAAAGCATTTATCAAAGCACACAGTCAACAGAGCGGAAGGCAACACAAGAAATGGGAGAAAATATTCGCAAGTGATATGTCTGATAAAAGATTGATACCTGTACAAGAGCTTCTACAACAGCACAACAGCAAGAGAAACCAGACAGCCTGATTTTAAAAATGGGCAAAGAATCTGAACAGATATTTCTCCAAAGAAGATATAAAGATCGTCAATAAGTACATGAGAAGATGCTCTTAACTATTCATCGTTAGGATAATGCAAATAAAAACCATAACAAGGTATCACTTCACATCCATTAGGATGACTACTATTTACAAAGAGAAAATAGGAAATATTGGAATAAAAACCCATGTGTGCTGTTGATGGGAAAGTAAAATGGTACAGCCATTGTGAAAAGAAGTATAGCTATTCCTTAAAAAATTACAAACAATTGCTGTGTGATTCTGCAGTTCTGCCAAAAGAATGACAGCAGGGTCTCAAAGAGTTATTTGTTCACTGCATACACAGCAACATCATTTACAAGAGCCAAGAGGATATTACGGTGAATCCACGTGATTATTGGTGGACATATATATAATAAAACATGGTACATACTGACAACAGAATATTATTTGGCCTTAGAAAGAAGGAAATTTTGTCATAGCATGAGTGAACCTGGAGGACATTATGCTAAGTGAGATGAGCCAGTCGCAAAAAGACAAATACTGTGTGATTCAAAAGCTATGGAGAGTAAGTAGTCAAATTCACGGGATCAGATAGTAGAGTTATGGTTTCCAGGGGCTGGGGGAGGAAGACATGAGAAACTGTGCTTTAATGGATATAGAGTTTAGTTTTGCAAATGAAAAAAGAGTTCTGGAGACAGGTTGTGTGACAATGAGAGTATATTTAGCATGACTGAACACTTAAAAGTAGTTAAGACGGCAAACTTCATGTCAGGTGTATTTTACCACAATTAAAATTTTAATTTTAAGTTAAGGCTCGTTGCTCGTAGCTCAGTGGTCAGGGCGCCTGCCACATACACTGAGGCTGGCATGTTCGAACCCAGTCTGGGCCTGCTAAACAACAATGACAACTACAACAAAAAAATACCTGGGCACTATGGCAGGTGCCTATAGTCCTAGCTACTTGGGAGGCTGAGGCAAGAGAATTGCTTGAGCCCAAGAGTTTGAGGTTGCTGTGAGCTGTGATGCTACGGCACTCTACTGAGGGTGACATAGTGAGACTCTGTCACCCCCCCAAAAAAAAAATTAAGTTAAAAATGTTTAACATAATTAAATGGCATCCATAGTAAGTAAGGAAATGCAGGTTTGGGCCTCTGTGGGTGCCTTGCCCCATGAGAGGCACCTTGGGGGGCCTTGGCTCATAACGTGTCACTGGCAAGGCAGAGAACTTAGCAGTTAAGAGCACAGACTCTGCACCCAGCTGCCCTCATTTAAATCTTGGTGCCACCACTGACTGGATGTGTGCTCAGCTTCAGTTTTGTAAAGTGGAAATGATGATAGCACCTGTCTCGTAAGATGGATGTGAGGCTAAAATGAGTTAATATATATGGAAAGTGCTTTGACTGATACCTGGCACATTGTAAGCTCTCCACAAGGGGCACCTGCCGTTATTAGTATTTTCATTCCATTCCAGAGGCAGCTGCAATTGATTGAACAGTGACTTTGCACCAGGCCTTGTGCTCAGGTCTTTCCCTTCTCCTGTTGAGGGAATCTGTGCAGGAACACTCTAATATAGAAATTTCATGAATGAGAAACTGGACACTCAGTTCAGTTCAGTGGACATCTGTGAAAGCTCTTGCTATGGTTTAGATGCAGTTTGTCCCCACCAAACCTCTTGTGGAGATTTGACCCCCAATGGGGCAGTGTTGGGAGGTGGAGCCTAGTGGGAGGTGTTTGGGAGGGGCAGGATCCTTGGGAATCGATTAATGTCCTTTCTCAGGGGTAAGTAGATTCTTGCTCTCACAGGAGTGCTTTAGTTCCCTTGAGAGTGAGTTTTTTAAAAAGAGCCTTCCTTGCCTCTTTTCTCTCTTGCTTTCTCTTTCCACTGTCATCTCTGCGCACACCCACTCCCCTTCCACTTTCCACCATCAGTGCAAGCAGAATGAGGCCCTCACTGGAGGCAGCGGCCCAATCTTGGATTTTTTGGCCACCAGAATCGTGAGCCAAATAAATATCTTTCCTTTGCAAATTACCCCCGGTAAGATATTCCTCTTATAGCAATGCAATGGGCATGTGCTTGGTGCTGGAGCTACAGAGGGGAATACCCTTTGGTCCAGGGAGGTTCCTCGATGTGCCACCTGGACAGCTGGCACTTGGTACTTCTCTTCATTTAACACTCTGCTGTAGCCCTCTTAGAATAATCGGTAATATTTCAAGAAGGGGACCTGTGTTTTTATGTTATGCTGGGACCTGCAAATTAGGTAGCCCGCCCTGCCTTGGCCAGCCAGGGCCTGGGGGTCCTCATCACTAACCTGATTACGGAGACAGAAGCAGGTTGTACAAGGCAAGGGGAGAAGCAGAGAAGAGGTGGAGGACACGGGCTCACAGAAGAGCAGGGAAGGGCACGAGTCGTGATGTGGCAGAGCTAGGAAGAGGGCTGAGACCCCTGAGCCTCTGCCCGTGCCAGCCCTCACCTCCTTGGGGTTGCCGCACTTCTGGGTGAGATCCAATGAAAGGATATACATTCAAAGGTTCTGCAACAGCAAATGCTTTATAATTCGGATGGCCTCAGAACTAAACTCCTCATCTTTCTCCTGTAAAACCTGCCTCTTCCAATATATTCTTCATCTCCATAAATGGTCCCTCCTGTTTTCTGAGCTCTTAGGCCCAAACCCTGCCCTTTCTCCTCCATTCACACTCAAAGTGTAGCAACTTCTTCTGACACTGCCACCAGGAGATACTCAGAACCTGACCCTCAGCCCCAGCTCCACCTCCCTACCTCTTCTGCTACTTGGTGGTGGCAAAGGCCAGCTGAGCAGTGTTCCAGCTCTGTCTCTCCTAAGGTTTATCCCCCAAGCAGTCGCTGCAGGGAACTTTCTGCAGTACAGTCAGATGCAGCACTCCCGAGCCCCAGGCCCTCAGACATCCCTGCTCACTCAGTGTCGAGCCCAATTCTGTTCCTTGACCTGTGCTGCCTCCAAAACTGGGCCCGGTTCCCTCCACTCTCCTTTCCTGCCAGTGTCTCCAGGGACCCCTTGCACCCAAGCCCACTAGTTCTGGTGAGTCCTGCTTCAGCCTGGGAGCCATTTCTCTTCCCTCTGCCTGGAATGCTGTCCCCCCAGGGAGCCACAAGGACCCCTGCCTGGCCTCTTGCAGGGTCCATTCAAATGTCCCCTTTCCATACGGTGTTCCATGACCAAATGTTTAAGTGCCAGCCTCTCACTGGGCCCCCTCCTGCTTGCTCTCCATCCTCACTGCATGTGCTTATGGTGGAATCTTCCCATCTGGAAGACAAGCTGCCTGAACAAGAGCTGGGCCATTTCATCCACAAATCCCCACTAATCCCCCCAAATACACAGCACATAGGAGGGCCTCAACCCACCCACACTGGTTAGATGAAGGTATGATAAAAGAGTGGTGTTGATGAGCAGACAGGAGGGAGAGCATGGGCTTGCACAGCCAGGGAAACACCAGGTGCCTCCAGCCAAGATGGCAGGAGTGACTGCAGGGCAGGGAACCAGCACATACCTTCCAGGCTCAGTGCTGAATGGGCTTGAGCTGTGGCCCCCAATCCCAGGCTGTGGATCGGTAATTAGGAGCCAGGCCATACAGCAGAAGGTGAGCAGTGGGCAGGAGAAGCTTCGTCTGTGTATACAGCTGCTGCCCAGCACTGGCATCACCACCTGAGCTCCACCGGCTGGCAGATCAGAAGCAGCTTAGAGTCTCTACAGTGGGGAATGGGAGTCCTACTGTAAGCTGTTCTTGTTACGGTTTAGACTGTGCTCCTTATGAGAATCTAGCGCCTGAGGATCTGAGGAGGAGATGTAAGGTGCTGGAGTCATCCTGAAACCATTGTGCCCTCTACCCTGGGTCATGGAAGAATCGTCTTATGTAAAACTGGTCCCTGGTGCCAGAAAGGCCAGGGGACAGGAAAGAAGGTGCTGGGGAAAGCGCACATCCCCACCTGGGTGGCCATGAGCTTGGCGGTTGTTGGGAAACGACCGGAGGTGGGGGTGCGGGTCAGAGCCTGTATGGGGAATGGTGGGGCCAGCACGGTGCATGCAAGTCATCATTTTCCGCCTGGGACACAGCCAGTCCCTGTGGGGAGGGAGGATGAGGAAAGGGGCAGCAGCTGGCATCAGTTGACATGAGGGTTCTTGAAAGGTGCTGGCTGCTTCACAAAGCCTTGGCCTGGCCATCTGGAGGTGGCTGCTAGTTTCACCTTGATGGCCACCAAATCATGGAGACTTGGCCCTGCAACTCCTCCCTCTGGGCCTGAGCCGTTTTCTGGACCTGTCTCTTCCCCTCTGTCCTTGCCAGGCTGGTGTCAGAGGTGGTCTCAGCAGCCCAGGAGCAGGTCAGCCCTCCTGCAGAGTGGTCTCTGCCCACACCTCGCCTGTCCCTGGGACCTGCCCCAGCAGTATCTTGGGTTCCCTGCTCCTCAGCAGGCCCCTCTTGAGTTCCCCAAAGGTGGTGCCTGCCAGATTGCCTCCCTAGATGCCTCTCAGAGATGACTATGGATCAGCCTCTCTGAAGGGCGGAATGGCACCGGCTGGCTCCCTCCTCCCTGTGGCCTTGGACAAGCCTCAGGACTGTGCTAAGGAAGGTTCCGAGCACACGCCCTCACCACCCTCACACTGTCAAGGGAAAGAAGGAGGCCAAGGTGACAGGCTGTGTTCCCAGCTCTGCCTGTGAGATGCCGGGTCCTCAGACAAACACTGAACTAGCTGGGCCCTGGAAATAGCCCAGCGCTGCCTGTCACCAATCACAGGCCATCTCCCTGCTGCTGTTCCTGCCCCCATAAAGTCAGACCATGATGCTTTCCTGCCGGCCTCACATCCATCCGGCTGAGAGGAGGAGATTAGCAGATGCACGTCTGCTCCATCATTTTCAAGGACCTTTTACTGTCGAGATACTTCACTGTCTGTGGTTCTTGCTGCCTGCACCCAGAATTCCGGCTCAGGACCAGGACTCACGGGAGTCATCCAAGGAAAACAGAGAGAGATGTGTCCCCCCAGTCATTTGTGACCGTCTGCCTTGGATTTTGTGGGTGATGTGATGTGACTTTTCAGGTCCATTGTAAAGGAATAATGCGGAAAACAGCTTATGTTGTTAGCATTTCCTCGTACCAATTGCCCCACTTCCACAGACACTCTCTGTTCACGCTTCTGTCAGCACGGCAGCCCCCATCCTGTGACAAGGGGACCAAGCAGTGCAGGGCAGGAGGGGGAGCCTTTGAGGTGCCTGCGGTGGAGATGTGGGCGCTCTGTGAATCCATGAGGATGTGGTTCCTTGGTCACAGCCTCGCCTTCCCCTGAGCCGTGGATGCTCCTGACACCTGGGTCTGAACAACCAACTGAATTCATGCCCATCTTTCCTGAAATCTTGTATCTTTTGAGACAAATACCAGATTTGTGTAATAGCTCCAAAAAGGGTAGGGGAGGTTAAACACATAGGTTCTAAGGAAGGTGTCTCAAGCTCCATGTCGGAAGCTTCTAAAATTGTGCTCCCCACCCTACCAAGAGCCAAGATAGTGAACAGCAAATAAAAACATCCCTGCTGAGGGGCTGCGGAGAACAACACCCTCCTTAAGAATCTGAGGATTCAGGCAGGTGGGAGTCCCTATCATATTTCTATTTGGTTTATGAGTGTGGCTCCCACAGAAATCAGAGAGATTCCAGATATACAAGCTCAGCCACAGACTGGCCCTGGTGGCAGCCTATGTGCCAGCTGTGGTGTCTTTATAGAGCAGACAGAACAGCCCCAGGACATGGCATTCAGCCACTGATTGGATGACCATATACACTCAGAGCCCAGGACCACGTCAGCTCTCTGCCCCTTTGATAATATTATCAAAGAGATTGAAACTTCCTGCATGTGCCCCGGAGCTTCCGTGTGGCCCACCACATGTGGCCATGTTCTATGAAACCTGATGAGCCAGAGGTGGCTGGGATGCTGGAGACATTGACAAGCCGCATGTATCGTCCAGGTCGGCAGAAAAACCCTGCAGAGATCCACATCCTGCCACACTCATGGGCTGTTAGGGCCCCAGTGGCTGGGCACAGGCCTGGACGTCCTCTGTCTGGTACAAAGAAGGAAGCCCAGTCCCTGGTGGGGCTTTGGGGGTTTTTCTCAGATCATGTGCCCCGTGGAAGACTGATTTGTCTCATGCACTGGGTGGCATGGCAGGGCCCCCATTTTAAGTGGAGGCTGGGGTATGCAGGGGACTGTGGCAGGTCCAGGCTGCCTTATGACCCACAGGACTCAGCAGAGCTTGTGCTGTTGGAGGTGGCAGTGGTGGGGAGAGATGCCACAGGGCGCCTGTTGCAAGCTGCAGGGGCAGATCCAGGACTGGCCCTTGGATTGTAGCCAGAAGCCATGCCATGTACAGTGGAGAGTCACATGCCTTTTGAGAACAAGCCCTGCCTGTTGCTGGCCCCTGGTAGAGACAGAACGACTGCCCAGACAATGCCATGTGACCGTCTGGCAGGAGCTACTCATCATGAGCTGGGTCTCGTCAAAATCCTTAAGCGACAGGCCGGCAAGATGAGCAGCAAGCTGTGGGGAGATGAAGAGCTACGTCTAAGCTCAAGAGGGAAGGGAGGGCACATGGCCACTGCATGTCCGGGCCCTCAGGCTGCCATCCCAGTGCCACAGCAGGTGCCTCTAGCTCCCTCCATGTCTGCACAGGGGCGACGGTTTGACCAGCTGAGGGCAGCAAAGTAAGTCTGAGCTTGGCCGGGGATGGGTCAGTTCTCTGCAGGGAGAGTGAGCTAAACATAGACTGCTGCCCAGGGGTGGCTTCCAAGGACAGCAGCAAGAGAAATTCCTCCCAGTGAGCAGAGCTCTGGGCATCCAGAAAGCTGCAGTTTCCGAGGTGGCTGATGATGGTGGCAGCTGAAGGCAAGGGGAGTTCAGTGGAGCATGGGGACAGGGGAACAGTGAATGTCAACTGTGGCTCTGATGACAACTGTGTAGCAGAAAAGGTGCCCCACTGATTTCTTCAAGGAAGGACATGTGCCAGCTGTGGGGGGTGTCACGGACCACCTGTGTCGGCTCCTTTCTGGGTGTGGCTTTGCCAGGGCAGCTGCATCCAGTGACTGAGCCATGAAGACCGGAGCAGTCTCATGGGCAGCTCCAGGTCCAGAGCCCTGCAGCCGGCGGCTCTCAACCAACGGCCACTGGTTCCCCACGAGGTCATTTGACAATTTCTGGAGACACTTCTGGTTGTCATAACTTAGGAGGTTCTATTGGCATTTAGTAGGTAGAGGCCAACGAGGTGGCTACAGTGCGTAGCACAGCCAAAAATTACCTGGCCCTAGATGGCAATAGCACTGAGGGTGAGAAACATCTGGTTTACTAATATATGTAGAAGGCGCCCCAAGTCTGCCTCGGAATTCAAATTCTTCACCCACCCCTGTTTCCCTCTCAGCCCCTTCACAAACATTGGCTCCAAATTAAAATCCTATCTTGCACTCCAAGCTCAGCCTCTGCTTCCAGAGAACCCAAACTGATAAGGAATTCCTAGCATCTGGTAGGGTGTAGGTTCTCAGCATACACTGTGAATGTGCGAAGGTAATTTCAACATCAGCTTCCATAGACAACTCTTCCATAGAAGTTCAGGCAGGAGACTAATCAGTACTCAATAGAGGTTTTATTTTCTATGAAAGGCATCCAATTAAAACACTGTTCAGTTGTACAGAAAATTGTTGTCATCCCCAGGTGGGGATGCCCAAATGCCATGGTCTTTTCAACATCAACATTGACACAAGGTGTTCCTTTACAATAACAAGTGTCTCTGCTTAGTAGCAAACTCAGATCTCCCCGCTGCCTCCTTCATGGGCTCCTGCGTTCCTGCATCTCCCTTCCCACCAACAGTGTTTACGTTTATTCTCCTGTGGTCCCAATATCACAAATATGTAAAGTAATTAAGCATTTTGTGATGGCATAATGTTTGCTTATGTGCCTATCGCTCAAATCAAATGGCAGTATTTTGTAAGTCGAAGTCCATATTTTTGTACTTTCATCCTAGTACCCGGCACAGGAGGCTTGTGTACGTACAGTGGATTCTCAACTCGTGCTTTAAACAGATTAAACCAGAAATCTCTATGTCCACTTTATCTCCTAAGGGAGAGACCAGAAGAGCATGAACTCTGAGTTGGTGCCTTGGGGTGTGGTCCTTCCCCGCAGGAGGAAGAATGACTTGCAGGTAGCCAAGGCTTCATTTCCTCAAGGCAGGGGCATGGCAAGGATAAAGCAGGTGGGTGGCTAATAATTCCTTTCTATTGGAGGAATAAGGGCACTCTGTCACCCAGAGGCAGTCCTGTCCTCAGAATCTTAGAATTATGAGGAAACAATTGTTAAAATTATTCAAGGCCAAGTTTGATTCCCGTTCCTCCTATGCAATCTGAACGGTTAGTTTGTTAAGTCTCTGTTTTAACAAAGGGAAGGGGAGATAAACAGTTATGATATATATTTTTTTAATAGAGTTTTTTTTTTTCTTTTTAGACATAGTCTCACTTTGTTGCCCTCGGTAGAGTACTGTGGCGTCACGTCACAGCTCACAGCAACCTCCGGCTCTTGGGCTTAGGCAATTCTCTATCTAGGACCATAGGCACCCACCACAATGCCTGGCTATTTTTTTTATTGCAATTTGGCTGGGGCCGGGTTTGAACCCGCCACCCTCGCTATATGGGGCCAGCGCCCTACCCACTGAGCCACAGGCGCTGCCCCAGAGTTATGATATTTTTAAGCAAAGCAGGCACAGCTGTTTCAGAGCTGTGTGGAAAAGGGATTGGGAAAAGGAGAAAGAGAGAGAGCGAGGGGGGAACCAGCTCTCTCCACCAATCCTCCACCTTTCCCACTCCACCTTCCACCCTTCCCAGAGAGAAAGGCAAATTGAGACGGTGCAGGCTGGAGGCCACCTCTGCTGTGCTCTCTGCTGGCTTGTTGGCACACCTGCACTGGCAGCAGTGCCAAGTCTCCCGACAAGAAACCCAGATAGGCTCAGGCACGGCCTCTCCCCCTCCAGCTTGCTCCATCCCTGCGTCTGTATCCGAACTACTGAGGCCATTTCCGTGCCCCCCTTTGATCTCCTCCACTATGCACCGTCTTAGGGGTTAAGTATCTTCCAGGAGTCACATCCATCCTCGGCAGCCCTAGCCGTTCCTTCTGGTGTCCCAAAATCCAACCCTCATCCCTTATGTATGCAGGGCCCTCTGTGCTCCATTCACCAGCAGGGCAAGTAGCTTCCATGTCCTCCTCACGGCAACTCCGCACTCCCAGCCTCCTTGTTCTGTTCCACAGGTGAGGAGCCTGCGTGGCTCACAAGCCAGTCACCTCGCCCTCCAGGGGAGTTTCCAAGATAGCCACTCTGTCCTTCTGCTGTCCTGACTTTCTGTCTGAGGCCAGCATCTCACAAGGAGAGGTTGACCTGAAAGGGACAGGAATTGAAGCCAGGTGCGCCAAGAAAGAATCACAAGAACTTAAAATGTTCTACCTGGAGGGAAGAAGACTTTAAGATAGAAATAGCTGAAGGATGATTGAGTGTGAGGGAGTTTGGGGTGGTGCCAGGTAGTGCCAAGGACCAATTAAGGAAGGCACGGGGGCATTTCAGGTCAGTCTAAGCAAGAACCCTCTTACAGAATGGGTGTGCTGGGCGGTCTGCAGCAGTGGAAACCCCGCCGTGAGAGGTGTGAGAGCTCTGGTGGCTGTGCAGATACTGTGCCACCGTCTGGGTTAGACTACAGACCTCTCTGGTTTTCAGGTCCAGTTCCTTGGGGACTCTTCATAACTTTTTGACAGGGGTTGACAAACTATGGCCCACATGCCAAACCCACTCCGCCACCTCTTTTTATAAATATTTTTCCGGAACACAGCCTGGCCTTTGTGTTTGGTCCATGGCTGCTTTTACAGTGCAACCACAGAGTTGGGTGCTTGTGATGGAGACTATGTGACCCACCAAGTCAAAGATATTTACTTCTGGGCCCTGCACAGAAAGGGCGTGCCAGCCCTGATGGTGAGGGTAACTCATTTTTCTGGGAAGCAATAGAACCTGCCAGTTTCCAAAAGGAAAATTGAACAGAACTGTCAGATACTTGGGACTGGAGTGAGGATCCCCCTGCAAATGATTGAAATTATGTTTGTTCCCCCCCCCCCAAGAGAACCAAAGATGGGTGATTATTCTTTTTCCCTCTAATTGAATTTCTTTTCCCATTTCTTCTTATTAAACCCTGAGCGAGCAGCTCAACCTCACCCCAGCAGATGTTTGCACAGATATGCCACTGAGCTGCATTTTCTGTTTCCTAGAGATTAGACACAGACATTGTGGTGATTAAAAAATATATATATATATATATATATATATATATATATATATATATATTTTATTTAAAAATTTTAAATTTTTTAAATTTAAAAAATGGAAAATTTACCTCTAGAGAAAAGAGAAAACCAGAGGTCCAGGCTGGGGTGGAGAACGATGACTTGGTAGAAATGGAGAATGAGTCTGATGAACTCGTGTGGCCTGAATGTTTGTAGAAGGTGGGACTTACAGAGCCCACGCTGGGGACAAGCAGCAGTGCCAAGCCTGGGCTTTGACAGATAGTCCATGTTGTGAATTGAACTGCGTCCTCTAACATTATATGTTGACACCCTAAACCCTTGTGTCTGTGAACTTGATCTTACTTTGAAATAGGAACTTGAAGATGTAGTCAAGTTAAGAGGAGGTCATACTGGACTATGCTGGGCCCTAATCTAATGACGGAGATCCTTATAAAATGAGGGACATTTAGACATCGATGCACAGAGAGGAAAATGCCACAGGAAGAGACAGAGGGACACAAGGGAAGACGGTCACGTGAAGGAGGAGGAATACGCTGAACTACACGCCAGAAACACATAGGATGACCAGCAACGGCCAGGAGCCAGGATGGAGCTCAGAAGGGGTCTTCCCCAGAGCCTTCAGAAGGGGCGTGGTCCTACCTGCACCTTCATTTTGGAATCCTAACCTCCAAAACCATGAGAGAATGTATTTCTGTTGTTTCAAATCACTCATTTCATGGTACCCTGTTAGGGCAGCACTAGGAAATAATAGGTGATTAACAAATGTTTGGCAAGTGATTCCATGAGTGAATGAATGAATGATACCAATCAAAGGAGGTTCAGAGTCAGGTCTGCAGGTGAAGAACCTACAGGTAAACTGAGACAAAATAGAGGCAGCATTCTGAGAAGGAGGCAGACGGTGAGATTTGCGGAGAATTTTTCCACTAACCACTCGTGATCATGTAAGAGGATCAGCATTAAAGGCCCAGCACCAGGCCGGCTACTGGAGAATGTCAAATTGTGCCAGTTTGGACACAGCACCGATGCTGACTCTGCAATGTGGAACTATATCCCCATGTCTCACCTTGGACCTCTGATGGCAGAGCCACCATCTATTTGACACAGGGCAATTGTTGCATGGGGTGACTATTGTGTCCATGGTGTTATGGCCGAAGGTGAGTGGACCGGACTGGGGGACAGACAAGACTGTCTGATTCCCCCTCAGAAGTCACTGAGCGCAGGCAAGGCAAGCCCAGCCCTCCATAGGTCTGGTGTGGGCCCTGGGCAGGTCTTGCCCAGTAAAGTTAAGTCAGAGCCAAGACAGGACATGATGCAGGTGAGGCAGGAGGGGGGCAAGGGGTCAACAGGTGGACAGGGAGGATAAGGAGGACATGTCATGAAAAATCAAGAATGAGAAAAGGGCTCCAAGATGTGGCTTTGAGCAAAATTTGTGCGATACAAGGACCTTGCCTGGAGCAGCAAAGGCGTTTCAGTTACTGTGCCTACGAGCTTGGTCTCAGTTCCACACCATCCCCAATTCAGACTTCAAGAAACTGAGGCCCAGAGAGGTCAGGTAGCTTCCCAAGGCACGTGATTAGAAAGGATAGACCCTGAACTCTACGTTGCTTCTGATGCAAACACTCATGCACTTCCCTTCAGTCAGAAGTTAAAAGCTACCTGTCCCCAAAGGCATGGCAGGTGACTCCTGAGTGAATAGTGGAGGACTTTCCAGAGAGCACAGAGGATGTTCCATGATCGCCTGCCTAAGAGCCTTTTAGACATGCTTTTCCTAACCACCACCTCCCCCATGAAATTTTAATACCAAAAATATACCCCTTATTTGTTCATATGCTCTATGTATACATGTGCCTTATCCACAGAAAGGGTAAGATATTTTCTTTCCTTCAAAAATCAGTGTTTGCACCCCCAGCTGCACATTGAGAGTGCACAGATTAGAAGATGCTAATCCCACCTTCCTGTGTAACATAGAAGACTCGGAGTGACCTGTTGCATTAGAACAGGCATATTTACTGATATGGGGAAGCTTATTGACCTGGCTAACCTTCCCATGAACAGGAGCCTGGTGTGCAAATGAAAGCAGCCCTTTGCAGGTAGGCATCTGGGAATCCCAACTCTGCAGCATGTGCATTCAGGTGTGTGCACATGCTTGTGTGCGGTGTGTGTATATGTGCAAGCCTGTGTGTGTGGTGTGTGTGCATACTTGTGTGTGTGGTATGTGTATGTGCATGTATATGTGGTGTGTGTGTGTGCGCAGCATGTGTGTGTGCTTGTGTGTGTATATATATTTGTGTGTGGTGTGTGTGTGTTTGCATACTTGTGTGTGTGGTGTGTGTGCATGCTTGTGTGTGTGTGTGTTCTCTCGTGGCATCTTCCTGGCATTGCTGAGAGGTGAATCCAGCTCTCCTTTTTACACAGATGAGGTCACTAAGGGGATCAAGATTGCAGAACAAGTTGTCTGTTCAAGATCAGTCAGCCAAAGAGGAATAAAACCGTGATTTGAACTCAAATTCCTGGGACTCCAAATAGTCTTTGGCTGTCACGTAATACGAGGAAAATCATTATGTCTTGTTGAGTTTCAATGTCTTTGTCTGCAAAATAAACTGAAAATAAAATCTACCTCCCAAGACATCAAGTGAGATGGTGCATCTGCGATGATCCTGCACTGGAGGAGGGGCCTTGGCCACAGCTGAGCACCCAGAGGGGTCACCTGAACTAACCTGGGGCCATTATGACCCCCTGCTGAGGAACTTGAGCGTGGAAGAGAACCTGCCACAGGTAAAGCTGGCCGGGCTGTGTCATCTGGGGGCCTGCTCCAGAGTGAAGACACCTGAGATTTCTTTCTTTTTTTTTTTTTTCTGTAATTCCATTTTATTTTATTTATTTATTTATTTATTTTTATTAAGTCAAATATATATGAGGTTTCTGAGTTAGCATTTGCCTGTTTCCTCTCGGCTCTCTGTTCCGCAGTGACATCCCAGCCTCCTGTGCTGGCCACCTTCTGGTAGGTGACGGTGGAGGCTCTGGCAGAAGTCTGGTGGGTGACTCCTCCCTCCTTTCTGTTCCCTCTGGTGACTCTGCAGTGACTGTGTCTTCCTTCAGCAGCTTCAGTGTCTGTTAAGAGTAACTGTCTTGACTCGTTGCCCCAGCACCTGATGAGACAGCCCACCACAACTCCAGCTCCGAGTATAAGGCCCCACTTCTGAACTTGAGTATTTCCTCCTCCCATTTTTTTATTTATCCCACCGAGGAGAGGTGGGGTTTCTGCTGTTGCTATCTGGGTGGCTTTGTTGTCCTCTGTATTCTCACCACCTGTGTAACCACTTCACTATGTTAAATACCCCCTGTTTGAAAGACCCAGAATGGTTTCTATTTACCCAGCTTGACTCTCACTGATGTAATCTCAAAGGGCCCAGGTTTCTATTTTCCTGTGTCTTAGGTATTATTCTTCTAGTAAATTCTACTCAACACACAGAGACACATACACACACACTTTTTTCCTACGGTAGGCAGAACTGATTTCAGCTTTTTGCCAACAACAGAACCTTGACTAATTCAGTACATGATCTCTGCTCTGTAAAACTATAAGCAATTTTCAAATATTCACCCATCATGGCAGGTGCTCAGTTGATGTTTAAAGAGCATTGAATGGAGCTCATTTGCCCCTGACTGATCTATGCATATGCATGTAGACATCAACATTGAAGTAATAATTTGTATTTCATCCTCACAATTTTGGATAGTTTTCTCTTCTCTAATTTCTTTGCCTGAAGGTTTTATTTGTGGATGTGTCAAAAACTGAAGAAATCCTAGGCACACAAAGTCACCCCTCCTGGCTCTGAGGGGAGCTGTGAAGGCTGTTTCCAGAAGGAGAGAATATGTGTATGGAGACAAATATTCAGAATTTCATAGTAAAAAGCCTTTGGACTTGGTTCAAAATAGAGTAGGAGATTCCCTAGAAAATAAAGACAGAAAGAGAATTCTTAGAGATTTCCAAGGAGGGAGGAATCCAAGGTTTAACGTGTCCAGAGCCCTCCCACAGGGAACTGCTCCAGCATGTCAGGGCAGGCTGACCGTGCCACGGCGTGGGGCTGCCCCCAAATCCAGGAGTGCCCTTCCCAAACAGGAGGGGAAACTGGAGCAGCAGAGCTTCCTCGGCAAAGCTTGAAATTCTCCTTCTCAGTTCAAAAGGTCTCAGATTAGAGCGAGAAGGGCCTTCTGAAAGCATAAGAGGAATGATTTCATTTCATATGTGAAGATACTGGGCGCAGGTTCAAGAAACCAGCCCAACATCCCCAGCCAGGATCAGCAAAGCCTCACCCCTGCCCCTGGCCACAGTCTCTGGTGTTACTAAGGGCCTGAAATTCTCCAAGATGAGATTTGATTAGAGTAATCCGACCTCTTCTTTCAAAACTATCTTGAGCTGGTAAATATTTGTCATTGAGTCTTTAGAGAGAATTATTTTGGTCACATTACATTTCTTTTGACCATGCTGTGAGGATGAAGCTATTACAGGAGATGGGACATGTGTGGAGTGGGGATCATAGGAGGTAGAGGCAGGCGAGGCCGAGCCTGGGGGAGCCACAGAGGACACGGAAGGAACTCCGAGAGCGTGCGGGAAGGTACACAGAAAAGGGAAAAGCAAAGCAAAGGTAGGGCTGGGCTGTCATGGGCCCTCCTCCCAGCCTTACAGCATACTACCTATGTCTGGCCGCAATGAATTCTTCCTTTCTGAGGGTCAGCTTCCTACCCTCTTCCCTGGAGTGCTGTGAAAACTGCCTGGGATGATGGAAAACCTAGTCATGTTCTGAGAGGCAGAGTCAGCAGAGCACAGTTGTCGCTGCTGGCTGGTGCAAGACAGGTGCGTGCACCCCACCCAAGTGAACCCTCCGTCCTGGGGGCCTCTCCCTGCACACAAGGCGAGCTCTGGCAGGGAGGCAGCTTTGTGCTGAACAGGAGGTAGATAAGTCTTGCCACACGAGGGATCAAGGCTCATTCCACACGCCCAGCTGAAGTTTCTGTTCCTACCCACTGAGCTGCCACAACACCAAAAGTATTAACAGATTTAGTGAAGCAGGCAGTTAACTCACAGCCAACCTGAGATTGGTGCCTGAGACTGCCTGACCAGCAACCACATCACCGGGGGAATAGAAGGGTGCTCTGGCAAAACAGAGCTCATGGGTGGAGGGAAATCCATGTGTGATTGAATGGGGTCTAGGTAAGCATTGACTTTAACAGAGAAACTAGAAAAGCTTTGAAACTAAAAAGGTTTTTCTCCCAAGGATGCCACAGGCCAGGAGAAATAGCAGCCATTTAGGGAGCTCCTGCTATGTCAATGTGCCTTGGTGTACGTTATGTTGTGTGGTACTCGGAGCAAAGGTTCATACGGGTAGCAGCATCCTGGACAACTTACAGGTGATGGAATCCACACAGAAGCACTAATAGACTTAACAAATCAGGTGGTGAGTTCATAGCAAAGCTAAGGCTTGTACCTAGGACCACCTGACCTGCAACCTCTCATGCACGCATTACAAGAAACCCTGTGTGTGTGAAAGAGAGAGAGAGAGAGGAGGCAGGTGCTGCATCCATAGCTTTTCATCCATTGTCTTTTTTTCCCTCTTAAAACAGCTCTATCAGGCAGACACATTATTAGCTCCATTTTACTGATGAGATAACTGAAGCTCAGAAAGGTGAAATGACTTGGCCAATGTTGCACAGGGTCAGATTGAGGCCCGAGTCCAAGGTGTGCACGTTACATCCCTTCCACCTCTGGGAATGCCTCCAGCTTGTCTTTGATATGAGAAGGGAAGGGAGCCAACAGGGGGTGGAGAACACATGAGTTCAGGTAACCACCACTCTCAGAATCAACGTGCTTTCCTCTCGGAAGGCACAGACATGAATGCTCCCACTTAGTGTCCTTCCCCCTAGAGAGGGGCTGCGAACAGCACAGCCATCCTTGCCAAGGGGAAGAACGAAGGTCTCACCTCTCCGTTCCTTGCGCAGGCAAATCACTTTGGGGGAGGGAACGGCAAACATGTGTGCAGTCACTTGCAGTATTTGGTCAGTGTATTAATGGTGTTCTCATATCAGGAATTTACAGCCTTTTCTTCAACATGCAAGATAATAAAAAAGCTATAAAATCTTGCTCTGAGACTCACCTTCTCAACAATACACCTTCCATGTCTGGGTCCTTTTGGGGGTTTAGTCCTCACTGGACACATTCCATGAGTTGCAGATGTCCACACACAAGCTGTAGTCAGCTGAAGACACTTCTAGAATGTGTGCATCAGGATTTATCCAGGAGCAGCATCTGTAATAATGAAATGTTCTCATCTGCACCGTCCAACGCCATAGCCCTCAGCCTCCTGTGGCTTACTGAGTACTTGGAATGTGATTAGTGCAACTGAGGAACTTAATTTGTAATCTGATTTTAATTAAATTTCAATGTAATCAATTGTAGCCACATGACCAATGGTTACAGTATTAGGTAATACAGATCTGGATAATTACTAAGAAAATATCAGCCTGGTTACTTATTTATATACTTATTTTATGGTAAACACAAAATGATTGCAGCTTGTTTACCCAATGGGTTTAGCTGTTGGCCCCAGAATTTTGCACCATGGGAGTTCACAGTTGTATAAACACTCAATGCACAAAATTAAGTTCAAGAAAGAGGCCATGTGTTTGCTTATTTGCATTACACCATAAAAACTCCAACAGTGATAATTAAAAGATTAAACACTCAGAAAGGCAAACATCCTTGCAAGCATCCGCTACCTACCTGCTTCTTACCAGTGTCAAGTTTAAAAGAAGAAACGTAATTAGTGCCATGCGTCCATTGGCTTCACCTGCAGCAGTGCAGCCTGCCAGCCATGGCCATGTGCGGCTGGACTAAGCTGCCTGCTCCCTGCCCGCAGGTCTCTCTGGACAATGGTTCTTCAGTCCTTTTCTTTCAGTTATACCCACACTTTTCCTACACAGTCTTTGCTTCATTCGGGAAGTGTTTATTCTTTATAATGATAATGATCCTTGCATGAAATATTGGCATCATGATATCTTGCTATGGAGTTGCCTCTTTTCTCATTCCCAAAAAGAAAATGATCTGGCTACTCCCATATTTGAAAACCACAGACCTGTGAGCTCCATCCAGAGATCTGGGTCAGAATGACCACAGCGGGACCTAGACAGCTGTGCCTCCTTCAAGCTACATGTGGGTGATGCTGATCTGCAGCCAGATTTGGGAAACACTGACCCAAATCCTCCTCCTTTGACAAAACGTCAGCCATGAAGGCGTGCCACAGGGGCCATTGTCACCCCAGCCACTTACTGACATCTTCCACTATGCCCTGTCCCGTGCTGGGCATTTAATATAAGCTGTCTGTACAGTTATCCAAGGAGGTAGGTGTTTCCGTTCTCCTACGAAGAATCTGAAGCTTAGAGAAATTAAGACCCTTTCATTCAACATCCATTCAACCAGCATGCATCATGTGCGTGGGCTGTGCCAGGTGCGATTGTGGGCTGTGGAGGTACAGCAGTGAATAAGATGAACAGATATCTCTGATCCCAAAGAGCTTGCATTGTAATTGGAGGAGACATGATGAAAGAATAGGCCAGGCGCTCTGCCAGCCACTACCGCAGGTAAGGCAGCTGGGAAGGACGCAGGGGCTGTCTGAAGGACGGTGCTCGGCCACCTTCTCCAATAAAGCTACCTTTCAGCAGACAGACCTGAAGGGGTTGAGAATGACTTTTTAAATTTTGAAATGAGCATAAGGGTACAAATTTTTAGGTTACATTGTTCTCACTTCCAAGGTAACAAGTCGCAGTAGAGCCCTTCACCCAGGGGGTGTGCTGAACACCCCGGCATTGTGCACATTAGATGAGATCTTGCCAGTTGCCCACCCTCTTCCCACCAGTCGCCGTCCCCTGTCCCCCTCTCCCCTTCCTCTCCTCTACCCCTTGCTAGACCATATTTGTGTTTTACCGTTCATATGGGCATAACCCAAATGCCCATCAACCCCTAAGTGGATTAACTACTATGGCGTATGTATACCATGGAGTACTCTTCAGGAGTAAGAAAAGGTGGAGACTTTATATCTTTTATGTTTACCTGGATGCAGTTAAAACACATTCTTCTTAGTAAGGTATCTCAAGACTGAAAAAAAGTATGTCCAATGTACTCAATACTAATATGAGAACATCTTCAAGACAGGAAGCTGGGGAAGGATAGCCCAGCCAAGGGAGAGAAGCCTGCAGCCCAGGGGAGGCACCCGAAGCTGCCCAGGTGATAAATGCGGAGCTCAGATCTGATCCAGGCATCTCTGATGCCAGAGACAAGCTGTGCTTTTGGCCACAAGTCTCTGCTTCACTGTGTTAGCGATTTTGTTGCTAAGTGATGTTGGACAACTGGCTTATCTCACCCCCATCCCTTTATCTGCATGAAAATGGAGTTTGGCTGTCATGGGGACAGTTCCTTATGTGGCAAGTAGGGCTTGTGCACACAGTCCAGTGCTGTGAGGGGCCTCATTATTGTCCTCATGTGACAGACGCGGGAACAGGGACGCTGAGAAGGTCGCTGGCTTGCCCCAGGTTTCCAAGATACTATGAGGCAGAATCAGGATTTGAATCTGCTCAGCGCCCCCATCACAGCATCTCACTGCCACTGGAACATTCTCTGCTGCTGTTACTTATTAGAGCCCGGGCTAGACCAGCCTGAGGGCTGCGTGGTGTAGCTATACATTGGTGGCTGAACTGGGCTTAAAATAAGAGGTCCCGGGCCCTGTTGAGTGAGAAATTGACAGAATCCACCTTAGCAGATGGACTCTTCTTTTTATCGGTTTCCAAGGAAAAAAAGAAAGAGACTCTTTCACCGAGCACAGGACAGCTGACACATTAGAACATCATAAATTCAAATTATAGACTTATTAAATCCATTAGGATAATTATCACTGAGAATTTACTAAAAAGCCCATAATGACTTTTCTGCAGCCTTTGGTGTGAGCACCTTCTGCCATCTCTGTCATCCCCCCACCTACCTCCCAGACACCATCCCCTGAGACCCTGAGACCTCAAGGACAGCCTTGGTCCTCCCTTCCTCAGCATTCCCTGTGCCCACAGTCCCGACAAACCTTAAAAAAAAAACTAGCAGAAGAAAAAACCGAGGCATTGCTAGACGGCCTGGTCTTGCTACAGTAACATCTTGGATTTTCTTAGCCCATTTAGAGAGAAAAAGGCTAGAGCTGATAGCCTGTCACATGCTGAGATCCCACTGATCTCAGGGACCCAGATGCAATGTCCCATGTGAGGAGACCCTTCTGAAGACGGGAGTCTTCTCCCCGCACTTCCCACAGCTCCTGTGCATCACTGTCCTCGCGGGACGCATCTTTTCACGTCCCCAGGAGTCCTCTCCCCGCAGGCTCACAAAGCTCCTGTGCATCACTCTCCTCACAAGACGCATCTTTTCACGTCCCCAGGAGTCTTCTCTCCACAAGCGCACACAGCTCCTGTGCATCACTCTCCTCACGGGACGCATCTTTTCACGTCCCCAGGAGTCTTCTCCCCGCAGTTCCCACACCTAATGTGAATCACTCACCTCACAGGACGCAACTTTTCACGTCCCCAGGAGTCTTCTCCC
>CAUYPK010143083.1:0-26377 GCA_963574355.1 Loris lydekkerianus
ATACAAATGTCTACATACAATAACTAAGAAAATGCCATGAAGGCTACATTGAACAGTTTGATGAGAATATTTCAGATTGTATATGAAACCAGCACATTGTACTCCTTGATTGCACTAATGTACATAGCTATGATTTAACAATTAAAAAAAATAAAATAAAATAAAAATTTTTAAAAAAGAAAAGTTTCATTCAATTAGCCTTTGAAATGAGTATTTGCTTAAGTGCTACAAAAACATTCTCCCCTCGTAACAATATTTCTAAGAAACACATACATCCTGTTGGTTTTCCTTTTATCTGCCAATAAAAATTAGAGCTGCATTGTTTTCTGTAGTGATTACTCTGACCCTCAAAAACAAAATCAATCTGGTGGCTTTCTCAATCTTGACGTGTAACACCAAGGATACCAAACAAAGATAAGGTTCAAGGAGCGAGCGCTCAACAGCCTGCTCAGAATATTTAGTACAGCTCTATACTATTCTGAACTTTTGGTAAAGACTCCATATTCCCAAGCTCTCACACTCAAAGGGAAGTCTGACCTTTTTTCTTCTCTTCCACATATTGGATAAAATAGGAGTAGCCTAGAGCCGCACATTAAATACACAAACACTAACAACACTGACTTGCCAAAGAAAAGGCTTGTGCATGGTGACACTGCAGACAGCGGGTCTCAGAAACCCACCTGAAGCAGATGGACACCCCTGCTTAAAAAAAAGAGGATCTTTGCTCTTAGGAAACCATATTCAAGAAATAAATAAAAATAAGTTAGTCCCACTGTCACTTTGCTTACTTCAAATGCTTTCTTGCTCTCTTTATTGAATATTTGATAAGTTAGTAGCAAAACTGTGTAAGACCAACACAGGGGCCCATCAGATCTGTGTTAAAGCCTCAAGGTACTGGACTGTCCATGTGGTAGGTTTCTTTACCTTACTACATCAGACCACAGGTGCCCAGAATGGCACTGGGTCTAGAGTGCTGGCTTGGCGGGGTAATGTCGGCTTCCCTATGATGTTGTCAGACACGGCATAAGGATTCCAACTGTCTGTCCCTGGCTGTGAATAGGAAGCTCCAGAAATCTTGGTTCCTTATCTCTTTTCTTCCAACCAGTGGGTCTTGCAATTATACACTCAACAAAATGTTCTGCTAAGTAAGAAGCCTACTGTGGCCATTGTTGTCACCTCTGGCATAACCAGACTTCTAAAGGTATTTAAAAGATTTTGCCAACAGCTCAAGTTCGAGAGCATAAGAATCCATTCACTTCTCTACTACCTGTAGAAAAGGATTAACTCAGTCCTTCCATAACAATTACTGTCAAATAAGGTAGCGTCTGAGGCATCATGTTAGCAAAGTGACCTGGTCATTGCTGTACCTTTTAGAGCCAGATGAAAGAAATGGCTGGCTCAGACCTCCTCTCCTCAGTGCCCTGTGAGAGCAAAATCTACACAAGACACACTTGACCATGAGAAGTCATCAGGGATTTATAACATTTAGGAATAAGGCCAATTATGGGGTGGAAGTCATTATGCAACATACTCATTTGATTGTCAGAGGACAGAAGCTCCATTAACAAAAGAATTTGCACTGACATTTTCAAGGACACAAAATAATTGCCACTTGAATGTTTTTTCAGGCATTCAGAGGAGTGTAAGAATAGCCTAATACTGTATTACATTCATGTATTTAGTGAGGACTTTATTGTTAGTATGTGTTGCATTATTACTTTACTTTCAAACAGATGCGCTAAAGTAGAAAGGAGACCCACTATGATTACTATTCTTTTTATTTTAGGGGGTGAGGTGTTTGTTCTGCTCTTATTGTTGATTGTGGCTGACAGTATAATAATCTCTGGTTTGCCAGCCTTCTCTGTGAGCAACCTCTGTGGGAAAGACTAAATTGAGCCCAAGAAATCAGGATCAAGAAGGGGAAAGAAGCCCTCTGCCCATTACTGCTCCCATGTTCCCAGTTAGCCTGCACCTAACTGACCCTGAACACTCACCCATGCCCAAGAGTTTCATGCAAGAGACCTAAAGCTCTTCTGGAGAGAATAACTTATTTGCCTAACCCTTTTCTTCTTCCTGCCATAAAAGAAAATCTGGCTTCTAGAAATAGATGGAGAATTAAAGAATGTACCAGGAAGCTGAGTGTTGGGGACTAGTCTCACACTTGTTGCTTCTCCAACAATATGATAAACACATTCCTTGGCACTACTACTCAGGTTTTTCATACATACAAAAACATTGATAGACCTCCAGAACCACAAGTAGCTCTCTCACACATTCACCAGCAGCCAGATGCCAGAGCTTTATGAATCATAGGCCTTTCTCTAGGAGTCCCAAGAGTGGGCACTCTCCAAAGGGAGGTCTGCATGGAGCACTCCTGTGACTGAGCTCTCGTGTCCAGCGGTGCTGCTCTCCACCAAGTGAGCCAGCCTGGCGTCAGCCTCTCCGCCTCACAGAGCTGTCAACCCACACTTGGAGGTCGGCTATGTACACATCCCGTATCTCCATGACCAGGGTCTGATTTCCCCTGCCTTCAGGATGTTGTATGAAGCATGATTTAGCAAGAGTTTTGTAACTTCCATGTGGCACTAGAGTAAAAGTTTCTTCTGTTCCTTCATGATCCCTTGTCTTTTCTAACTTTTCTACATCCACCCACTCCAGAGGGAGCAACTGCCATTTCTTCCTTTCAGGTTAAGTTGCCAACCACAGAGGCACTTCCTCTGGGAAACCAGGGTTAAAAGACCCCAGCTCTCCCCTCCCCACTGCAATGAGGTAGATCTTGTCCAGACCAAAGCTAAGCATAATGGTAACTAGCTCCTTCCAGGCCAGAATCTCCACCTCGGCCTCATCCACGGTGGGGCAAGCAGCAGACCAGAGACTCACTGTCCCCCCCCTCCCCCCAGCCCCTCTGAGTCCTGGACGAGGCACCAGGCACCATTCTTAAGAAACTGAACTAAAAGGCATTCATTCAATCCCACGGTCACTTACAAACAGCTGTGTTGGACACTATACCAGGCACTGTTGTGAAAAGCAGACATTCTCTGGGCTCCTCAGCACAGCCTCCTGGTGGAGACAGCCCTAGCACAGTCATGGGCATGAGAGGCAGCGGGTAATGAACTCATTAGGAGCAAGGAGGCTTTCCTGCCAGGGGAACTGGCACATAACGTGTGGGCAGCTGCACGTCCCTGATACTGTGGGCCACTGCAAGTAGTCTGATGGACAGAGGACAAGGAGAAGGAGGAGGTGGCAGCAACTGTGGATGAAAAAACAGGTTGGGATCATACTGTAAAGAGCCTTGATACTGGTTCGGGGGAGTCACAATTAGTAGAGAATGTAAATTCAGGTCTCTTGATTAAAGGCCAAGGATTTCTCTGCTAGATTACACACATCCCTCCGAATGCTAATGACCACCACATTGGATTTGGCCAAAGATCTCTCAATGGAAATTACCTGTGAGAAGCAGTTGATCTTCTCTTATGATCATCTCCACCTTACAGATGAAGAAATCAAAGCAGAAAGAAATTAATTAACTTGTCCGGTGCTACACAGCTAGTACTGATCCCAGACAACCTTGCTCCAGAATCTTGGGTCCTAACTGCAACCCTTTGCCCTCACTTGACCTAGAGGCCTTTGTGCATTTGTCTGAATTCTACTGATGCCTATATTGGAGAGTAAAGGCTGCCTTCCCTAAAAGGTTAGATAACTAGTCAAGTTTGAGACTGAAAAGATTAACGTCTGTGAAAACACAGGTCTTGAGGTGAAGGAGTGAAGGTAACTTACCCGGGTCATGTCTCTAAATACCTTTTCCTTTGCCCCTCCATGGCTATTGGATATCAGATATTTGAAATTGAATAGCCTCACCCTTCTAAGGGTAAAAACATTCTAGAAAGATCTGCAAAGAACATTAGTGGATTTGACTGAGGCCTCTGAGATGCTTCAAATGCTTCACTTGTATTTACTGTCCAAGACATTGAAGTTAAAGTCAATAAATCCAAAAGAGAGATTATGTGCCCAGTAAATATTGGCTGTTTGGTTTTGTTTAAATCTTCATGGAGAAAATGGAAAAGACACGATGTGTAGGCTAAAGTGAAAACAGGATAGACAGGTCCTGCAAGTCTGTCTCCATGACACGCATTGATACTAGAAGCATCCAAACAGGCCTCAAGGTTGTCTTCTTACTTTGCACTTACCACAGGGATGGGATATTGTCTTTGCTCAGAAACACAAATATTAAACTCGTATGCCCTTACCATGTGATTCAAATATTATGGTTTTACTAGTCATCCACTATGTTCTGAATATCTATAGCCCTCAAATCCCTTGCAAGTGATCAATAATTTTTGAAAGTTCAACATCAAAGATATATTGCATGTAAGGAAAAAGAGTTACTCCAAAGGCTAGAATGAACACAGATACCATTCTAATAGCATGTGTTTATTGCTTTTAATCTTCATAATTTTGGGTAATGTCTCTATTTTTCCTGTTTAGTGAAGAAGCCAGGGTTCAGGAAGCTTAAGTGAATTGCCCAAAGTTACAGAGTTTGGTAAACAGAACTCAATCTCTAGACCCACATATTAAGCCATAGAATTTGCTAGTGCTGTACAGTTAAAAATTGGGAGGAAAAAGGAGGACCTTATGAACAGTGCAAGAAGGACAAAAGATCTGAAGACGAAGTGTTCTGCAAAGGAAAGTTCTGGAATTCTAACCTGCCTCCATTCATATGTATGATCCTGGGGAAATCTGTTAACTCTCAAAATGATTGGCTTCTTATAAAATGGGACTGGTGCTCTTGGGCCTTACATCTCACAGGGGAGGATCCAGACAGGCCAACTGTGCCTAAGGTCTCTCTAAACTGGAGAACACTGTACAAAAGCAAGGTACCATTCTTAGCACTAGAACTGGGACAACATTCCTAGTGTCCTGACACCTTTTATCAATGCCCAGAAACTCTGGGCTCTTCCCTCAGTCCTATACTCTCTTCCAGGATAGCATGGTTAAGGAAAGCTTCGTTCTTAGAGAATATGTCCATAAGAGTGTCTCTATTGCCTTGCAGTACAACAACTCACTAAGTGAAACTAGGCTATCCTTTACAAAGAGTGTATTTTTCAGATCCCTCTCACTGACTGCTGGGCAAAGCAATTGTCAGTCAATCAACCAGGTAGATAGAGTCGCTGTGCTCAAGGTCTTTATATTCCAAGAACAACTAGCAACCTCCCCTCATGGTAGAGCAAACAGGGCTTTGAGAGGGCAGATTCTGGGGCAACTTGTGGCCAAGATGGACTTGATTTGCTTTTGTATCTATAATCAAGACTATCGTGAGAGCTGCCATTTACCAAGTACCTCCTTGGCACTTGGTGTGTGGGACAGCTATGTTAAATATATTATCTCCAAACCTCATGATAGCCCTGTAAAATATTTTTAACCCAATTTTACAAAGGAAGAAGATGAGGTTATTGGAGACATGCCCAGGACATTGCCAGAACATTCCCCAAACAACTAGCCAGTTTCAGAGAACCACCCCTTGTGAAGTGTTACTTTTTCTTTCTCACCAATCGGCAGGCCACGCCAGGGTTTGGAGGACTATGATAACATGAAAAAGACCTTGTACTTTCTAAAACTCACATTCACACCTTGGTAGGGGCCGCACTGACTAACTCTACTTCCTATCTTTTATTTTTTGACCATTCATCAAAGTATTTTTCTCACAAATTCATTCAGTCCTGAGTTTTTATTCAGTTGTATTGATAAATATAATATTTAGGGAATTTTTGATGCTTTGGGGCCCAAATTTAAAATCTATGAAAAAGACAGGAACAGCAAAGTATAGAAATTAAACTATATAAAACATGAATTTTCAGTCTCCTGAACAAATTTGTAATCACTTTATTTGGGAATAACAAGATAAATTATGTGGCATGGTTTTGCTCACTTAATAACTGGGTTTTATGTATAGAACTATAAAAGGAAAAATGTAAAGGGGGAAAATATTTTTCAGAATACTTGTTTTTTTTTTTTTCAATTTTTAATGTTTGAAGGAAGTTATTTTTTAAAACTTTTAAGAATGTCCCCTAGATTTCACCCTCTTTAAGGTAAATTTATAGTTACCAAATGGCATCTTGAGAACTTTTCTGTTCTAATTACAGGAGACAGAATTATTATTCTGAGCTAGATAGTACCACAAAGGGGATCACAACTATTCATTGCAAAAAATGGCATTTGTCTTCCAAAAAAATGTATTGTCCATCTTACACATTTGCAGTTGCCTACAACTGACAATGCCCACAAAATTACACAACCTGGCTCGGGGGAGGAAAGAAATAGGGTCTGTATTGAATTCTGTGTCTTGGTTGATCTGCAGTCAGCATTTCTTTATGCTTAAGAAAAATCCATGGATTTGAGAACTGCAAGAGCGTCTGGAACATTTGGGGGAGGATGGGGGCTCCAAGTCACCTTGCTACACCTTTTCCCTTGTCTTTCCTGCTTCATAGGAGAAGCCCTGGTCTAACACAAGAGTGTCCTGCTAAGGGACCTGGCTTTATCTGTGGCCACCCTGAGAGAGCCACAAATTCAGCCTGGCATGAGCCAGTGGCCCAGGCTCATCTTTAGTGCCTTTGCACGTGACTGTTGTTATTTTGCTGGTGGTTGACGTTTAAGAGTAAAAGCTTCATGGAGGTGGGATCAGCTGACTGTGGGAAGGGCCACAGGCTTCTCATCCAACACAGATCATTGACTATCAGCCTGCCTAGAGAGCCCCGAGCACACGTGGCTGAGACGCCCACAGAGGCTATAAGCACAGTCCACGTGGCCAACTTCATGACCCAAACTAAACAGGCATTACAGACTTTTTAGTGGTCAAGAGGGGTGAGGAGGAAAGAGAAAATGAAGACCAAGTGGTGGAAACCAAAATTATATTTCTTTCAGCAGCCAAAATATGTTTCTCTTCATACGACTGGTACCACCTACTTAATTACAAATAACAAAACGTAAAGTAAAATAGAATGAGATGAAGCAGCCAGTTTACTAAACACAGGAGCAAAGAAACCAGAGCCAGCAATTCTCACTCTTAACATCTGAGAAAAGAGAGAGGCAAAGAGAAAAACACTGGCAATGCCAATGTCCATTCAACAAAATACACATATTAAAAAAAAAAAAGACTCCTGTAAGCATCTTGCAGGAGCCAACGTCAAGGACACCTGCTGAAGGTTATCAACTTTGAAGCTCCACTCAGAGCAGGAAGAATGCTCCTTAGAGTCAAGGACATATTATACACATAATAAAGTGTTCAGCTTATTTGCCTTGGCAAGTGGAAGGTGACTACAAGTGATACTCTAATGGAGCCAAGCCCTGTTGGAGCAGGAAAAGGGAACCTCCTCAGAACAAGGCTTCCCAATCTCCCTGCCCTCAGCACTGCACTCACTGGGCCCTGAGATGCCCACAGGAGGATGAGAAACTCTCAGCAGTGTTGGCAAATGGCAGGAGTAGAGCGAGGCTGCCTTGTCTCAGGGGGATCTGGGAGGCTGCAGGCTGCAGTGAAAGGGACTGGAGGACTGGCTGCAGGGATGGTTGCAGCAGCTACAGCACGAAGCTCCCGGACTGTTCTGCCTTTGCCACGGCAGACATCAGAGGGGCGTTCACCAGTCTCAGCCCTCCTCATGCCATTGCAAGCCCAAGAAGGGCCTTCAGGGGCTAATGCAGGTCAGAGGTGGCAAACCCAAGTGGGGAGGAAACCCTCACCGTGGTCTTCATGGAGCTGTGTTCCAGTCTGCAAATTCACTCAGGGGCCCTCTGAGCAGCAGACGCCAATGGTGGGGGCTTCCCTGAGGGAGGGGGTCTCAGCCATAGGCCTAAGAGCGCTCCCTTGGGGATGGCACCAGGCTAGTTGGCTCACCTTCAGCCTCTCCCCAGAGACAGGCCCCGCAGGTCCTTCTCTCCAGCCTCAAAGACTGAACAGGACAGATGAGTGGCTGGCATGGGCTTCTGTGTGGTAACACTAATGCAAACCCTGCAAGAGTGTCATCCTCCTGAGTCATCCTCATCCACCTGGGTCCCCATCAAGGAGCCACTCCCGGATCAGCGTGATGAGGAACCCCTCCCACGGGGAAGCCCAGCACTTGAATAGACCTGGGGAAGCAGCCAGAAGGGGAGGCCCTGACGCTATGGGTGACTAATGTTCACAGAAAGAAAAATAAAGGCAAAAAAACGTAGTTTCAAACACTCCCGATAAACATGTGAATCCCCCTGTTTGAGCACGTGGATGAACCCAGACTCACTTCCCCAACTCCACACTTGTGACTTGTGACTCCTCGTTGCGGCAGACATCCTTGGCAAACTGATTTGCTTGAATTTAAAAAAAAGTTAGAGTCGGGGAAAGTGGTTCCCAAGGACCTGTATGTCTTGTCTCCTCAAAATTCACATCTGGACATGCTAAGCCACAATATGATGGGGCTATTGAGGAGGATTAGGTCTCCAGGATGGCACCCTTGTGAGAGGAATCAGTGCCCTAAGGAAAGGGGTGCTAACGTGTGATCTGTTTTCTTTCCATCACATGAGGATACGATGGGAAGTCAGCAGGCTGCAACCCGGAAGAGCATCCTATGCAGAGCCTGACCATGCTGGCACTGTGATCTCAGATTTCTAGTCCCCAGAACTGTGAGGAATGAGTTTCTGTTGTCTGTTAGCCAGGCAGCCCACGGTACAGCAGGATGAACTGATTGAGGTGCCCCAGGCCCATTTCCCCAGGGAAAGTCTTGAGCAACCTTCACCTAGCCCGGTTTGCAAGCACATTAGAGTGTCCTACCCATGGCTGGGAGCTGCTGCCCAGTCCCGAGGCAGGGTCTCCGTGCTTCTCCCCTGCCCAGCCACCCCCACGCGGCAGCCTGGGAGGTGGAGGGGAGGCTTGCAGCAGGAACTGTCTTCCCGGGAAGGCAGTCCCGACCTCACCTTCTTGTTCTCTTTTGGCTCCTGGGTCCCAGCCTGCCCTCTGCCTCGTATTCACTTTTCTTCTAATGCCCAGGAATTTGGAGAATTTCTCAAAAGTCCCAGGCAGCTTTACAGATCCCCAAATGTGCTTGATATCATAACAGCCCCCTTTCTAGGTGTGCCCAGACAGCCCGTGCATGGGAACCTTTGAGAAAATAGGGCTATTTTTCCTTCCCTTTGCTTTTCCTTTAGGTTTTTGCACTTCTCACTCCCTTTCCTTTTGTCTTATCATGCACACTTGTTACCACCCTGCCCCCAAAACCTGGTGGCTCCTCACAGCCTGCAGGATTGCACCCCAGCTGTGGCCAGCATGGCCTTCGCCGTGTGCAGGTTGAGTGAGGACATCTGAATACGGTATCAGAACACCGCGTTCTCCGGTCTATCAGAGCCTCTATTTCACACAAGTTGATGGACTGCTTTTCCTGGAAGCTTGGAAATTAGTGTTTTCCTTCAAAATTAGTTTTTAATTTTTGCTGAGGACCTGTTAAAGACTAAGGTCCTCTATCCACTCTCTGTGCTCCAGCCAAACCCGTAGAGCAGCCTTTCTTCTCTCACAGCACCCTTGAACCTATAGTTAAACTTCTGCCACACACTTAAATTATGTTGATAAAAAAAAAAGAAAAAAAGCAAAAAGAAAAGGATATACTTACTGGGCTTTGAATTTCTTTTGAAAATAATTTAATTAATGGTTTTTAAAAGTTTTTCTAGCACACCTAAGATCATCCCATGGCATGCCTGTCAAAAATCACTTCCATGGGCACATGGGCGCAAGCTTCCCCTCACCCCATGATCCTGCCCCGGCGCCATCTGAAACAAAGTGCGGTGTGGTATTTTTCTGCAAGGATTGCCTTGCCTTCCCAATCTCCACAAGTGAATACTAATAAAAACCCTGGGTCCTTTAATATCCAGATCAATGATTAACAGAGGCCGGCCCCTGTTGTAGCGGTTGTAAAAGCATGACGGGCTGGAACCCCAACGTTCTCTTGTCAGGGTAGGAAACGCCGGGAGAATGTCCCCTCAGGTTACTTGCCGTAAGACTCCTAACAAGATGTGGCGGGCTCCAGCCCAGACTGGGTGAGGGAGGACCTAAGGAAGGCCACAGGTGAGAGACTCTGGCCACCTGCCACTTCTCTCTGTCGGATTCTTCTCTGGGACTCCTTGCATCTTTCTTACCTGGGGCTGGGAATGGGCAGTGGTAGATGTGACTGAGTTATCAGGGCTGACAAAAGGCATCTTATGACCAGCGCCTGTTTTGACGAGAGATGGGCAAGGGGACAGCATGATAACTCAAAAGGCCAACGTGGGGGTTCACTGGAGGTGAGAGTGTGGGCCGAGCCTGGGAGTGAAGATCCAAAGGTCAGTGCAGTGACTCCCTGGCATGATAACAGGACAGACCAGTCCTTGTGGAGACAAAAGACGCTGGGAGACATGGAGGCTGCTTCCAGAGCTCCCTGGAAGGCAGAGAGAGGCCAGATAGGGAACTCTGAAGAAACTCTGGGTGCTATACCAGATTAGGGTAAGTCAGGCTGATTTGTTCTTTTAGCAAACTTTATTTTTGCTGAAGTCTTAGGTTTATAGAAAAAATAGAGTGCAGAAAGTTCGGTATCCTGCTCCTTCACTCAGTTTCCTCTATGCTTAAGAGCTTGTATTAATTACTGTGGAACATTTATGATGATGAACCAATAATGATATACCATCCACTGAAGTCCATGGTTTATATGAAGGTTTACTCTTTGCGTTGTACTGTTCTACGAGTTTTAACAAATACATAATGACATGTTTTCATCATTACAGTATCAGACAGAATAATTTCACTGCCCCCCCAAAATTTCTTTTCATGCCTTCCTCCTTGCCCCATATCCCTTGCAACTGATGATCTCTTTACTCTCTTTCTACAGTTTTGCCTTTTCTGAGATGTCATGTAGTTGGAATCATGCACAATGTAGCCTTTTCAGACTACAGCCGTTGAATTTCTCTCATGTAGCAATATGCTGTGAAGGTTTCTCCACATGGGGCTTGATAACTCATCTCTTTTCAGTACTAATAGTCCATTGTATGGATGCACCACAATCTGTTTATCCATTTGGGAAGGATTTTCAGGAAGAAAGGAGGCAGGAACAATGGGAAGGATGGATGAAGAGAAAGCAGCAAGGGAGACAGGACAAGAGAGAAGCAAGAAGGAGGAAGGTTTCAGAGAAGCAGAAAAACAAGCAAGAGAGATGGGCGCAGAGGCCTTGATGGGGCGAGGCAGGGGTGTTGTCACTGAGGCTAAAGGAGAGAGGCCAGCACCTCTACTGAACCGAGCCAGCCTTTCCTGATCTCACAGACAGAATGTCACGTGGGCAGGAACCACATCAGCTTCATCCAGAGAGCTCAACACGGGGCACATTGTGGCTATTCAGTTAGTATTTATTGAGCCAATGAAATCTACAAAACCTGTTCTAAATAGCCAGCTTTCCCAGACCCTAGGAGACCAGTGGCCTTGCAGTTCCTGAGACTGTCGTCTCGGGCATGTCTCCTTGTTCAATGGAATCCTCCAAGCCTCGGGATCGGATAAAGCTTGCCAGCACTCACCTCTTCAACCAGGGATGCATTTCTTTCTGCACCTGGCTTGGGAGATGCTCTGTGGACAGAACCAGACCCCAGCTATTGGGAGGCAGGAAAAGCAAGGAAGATTATACACCAGATAAGAATGGCGGTCTTGCCTCGGGGTCTGAATCCAGGGCTCCATGCACAGAGCAGGGCAAGCTGGGGGACAGGGCGCTAAGAAACAGCTGTGGGAAAATGAGCCAGCTGTGCTCTCTAAACACTCACATCTGAGAGGAGAGAACATCTGTGCCGCTAGAGCAACACACTGCCCTGATGTGGGAGCCCAGCCTGAGGGGGGCAGTAACGATCGGGGCAGAAGGGGGTAGCTCTCCAGAGGAGCTGAAAAGTCAGCTAAAAAATCACAGGGCCAATAAAAATCCGCCAGTCAGAATTTACTAGCTCAGTAAACAAGCTTGCCCACCCGAGGCAAGAGACCTTATCACCCAGACCTGTGTCTTGGTGCAAGGTCACAGCTTCAAATCAGGTTTCCTCCCAGGACATAGTACCCATGTCGCTTTCTCTTGGTGTGATGAAGAGGGTGAACCTGCCCAGTGAGACGTAGACCTGCTCATATCCTTCCCGGGTTTGTGTTCATGAGACTTGCACAGTCAGCAGAGAGGAGGGAGCTCTCCAGAATTTGCTGCCTAAGGGAAAGAACTTGAAGCTGCTTTGCCCAAAAGCTGTTCCTCAGCATGGGGTGCCTCCAGGAAGACACATCTTCCTCCTCCTCCCCTCTGGCCATAACTAGGGGAATTGAGGACCACAGTGGACAGTTAATTAGACAAGCATGATAGAGATGGGGGCATTGGGTTGAACAAGGAGTAGCTTCCTTTCCACCTTGAAGCCTCTTAAAAGGCATCACTGAAGGAGGAGCACACATCTATAGAGAGAAAGGCCTAGTGGTGATGCCCACAGTGTACCAACCTCAGACTCTTCAAACACAGGGCGGCAGAAGTGGCCAAGTTCCAAGTAACTAGAAACAAAAGCAGGGAAGGATCAGGCTCACATCTCAGCACAGTGTCAGCCCTGGGGACAGCCAGCCTCACCTAATGCACCAGCATCTGGCCACTTCTGCGGCACCTGCCTTCTTACACATATGTACCCCCAAGAGGAGCAGAGCTCCTACCAATAAGTTCTCTGTATCCAAAAATGTCTGTGAGAAACATACAGTATGTTTGTCTCCCAAGAATTTGTCTGTTTTTATGGGGCATCTGCTATTTGGATGCTAACCAGAAAATAATTTTCATCTTATTTTCTTGCTTTTTTGCATTTGCCTTCATGAATGGTGAGGGAACTGACACAAAAATCCGAGGGTAAATCCCAGCATTTGGTAGGAGTGGAAAGAAAGGGAAAAGAAAGCCTGGGTGGTGTTACTGTCTGAGAATGGGATACATCTACCAAACAAACCCTTGTCCTCTCTTCTCCCTTTTATACTTTTTCTCCCTGACTGTCCAGAATTCTCCCTAGACTTAGCTCTTTTTCTCTTACTCTACCCCTTTCTTTCCACCCACCCTGTATTTATCAGCCATAGACATTGGAGCACATTTAAATATGCGAGCATCCCTGGGGACTTAGGAGGTGGAGAAGAGGAGTGGACAGAGTTGATTACAGGATGCAGAGGTTGCACTAGCCCTTACACAAGGAGCCCTGAATTTCTAGGGACATTAAAAAACAGACACTCATCACAGAGATGCAAGCTATGCCCTTACTGTTTATAATATTAAACTACAGGTCATCCATTCACTCATGTATTCTCTCAACATTGGTTGATTGAGCATTGATTATGTAACAGGATAGCTCTGAGCAATACAAAATTGGGTGAGACAGCACATGGGCCAATGATGGTGACAACAAGCACGAAGCCTACCATCCCAAATGCGACTCACAGCCTAGAGCCAGGACAGAGGCCTGAGTTAAACTGGGCTGATGTGGGTGCCTGAATTTGAAGGATAAGTTGGGAGGAAAACTCTGGGTAGTATGTTCCTGGCCGAAGAAGCCCAGTGAAAGAGGACAAGCACCAAGGAAGCAGGTGGCAGTTGGAAAACCAGAGTTCAAGTAACCAGAACCCTAAGTATGCAGCCTAAGGAAATATGTGACCCAGAGCAGGAAGCAGAGCCAGCTGGGGGTGGACTGTGGGGCCAGGGAAGAATGCTGAGGCTAAGAAGAATTACAGAAGAATTCAGACAGGAGAGGTCCATAACCAGATCTGCATTGGCAGAAGGAAAGTTCTGGCTGAAATGTAGGTAGCAGTTTGAAGGGAACAAGACAGAAGATGTGGAGAACACTTAGGAAGCTGCGACATTGAAATAGGCTAGAAATGATGTTCCTTAGACGTCTCTTTCTCCCTGCACACCTGGCCACCTTGAACTTCCTGTTAGAGGTGAAGGCAAGTTGGTGAGGGAGAAGATTCTTGAAAATAACATGTCCATTAATTGTGTCATTTCCATGCTATAATGGCTTTGTTTTAGTTACGATCATAAAGTCGCCATCATGTAAATATTTCCTCCTGAGAGCAAGCTCGCTGTGTCTGTAATCCTACCAGCTTCCCCACAGAATTTGCCTATCCCCAGGTTCAGGGACCAGGTGAAAAGAAGTTTCCTCCTTGGTTATATCAATGGATACTTGCTCAGGGTGGCAGAAAAGGTGGCTCCCTAGAGGAAGATCAATGGCCACTAAGTGTTCACTTATTCATTTCTGTTCAGTATAGGACTATGCTCAATTTTAGCTTTATTTCACAGGAAAAACATATGATTGTTTAAGCCAAAGCAGAATTATTTTTAAATACTCTAGGGCAAATTCTGGAGCAAACTGCCTACCAATTGTTAGCTGTGGGCAATGGGGAAGAACTTAATCTCTGTGTGACTCAGTTTGCACACGTAAAATGAGATCCTTGTTTTTCCCACCTGTTCTAGTTTTCTGGGGCTGCCATAACAAAGCTAGGTAGCTTTAAAAAAACAGAAATTTATTGTCTCACAGTTCTGGAGGCCAGAATTTCGAAATCATGGTGTCAGAAGGGTTGGTCCTTTTCTGAGGGCTGGGAGGAAGAATCTGTTCGAAGCCCTTCTTTGTTGTTTACTGCCAATCTTTGGTGTTCCTTGACTGGTAGAAGCATCACCCCCATCTCCAGCTTCATCTTCATGGGGTGCATGCATCAATTTCCAAATTTCTCCCTTTTATAAGAATACTCGCCATATTGGATCAGGACCCACCCTAACAACCTCATCTTATCCAATTACATCTACAATGACCTATTTACAAATAAGGTCACCTTCTAAGGCGTTGGGTGTTAGAGTGTATGAATTTGAGGTGAGGAGGTACAATTCAACCCCAACACCCTCTGAAAGAGTTTTCAGTGAGAATTAAATGAGCTAACTTAAAAAACAGTGCCTGGCATTTAGAATGCACCTAATAAATGCTACATTATTCGAGGTCTAAATTAAAAAACTCCCAGGACAGTGGAAGGCCTTGAGAGTCAGCTAGTTTGTACCACCATGGCATTCCAAATTAATTTATGGGTTGTGTCTTTTTGGTTGATCAGAGTTTGTGCCACACCAGGTGTGTATTCTGAGTAATACTACTGGCTAAGGGCGGTGCCTGTGGCTCAAAGGAGTGGGGCACCGGCCCCATATGCCGGAGGTGGCAGGTTCAAACCCAGCCCTGGCCAAAAACTGTAAAAATAAAAATAATAATAATAATAATGGCCAAAAGGTGCAAGATAGAAGGGTTAGATCCAGTGAGTTCTGATTTTTCTTCTCCATTTTCCAAGCTGTGCATACTGTACACAGTATACCATGTAACTATCCATGGGGGTTGGTGTAGGGGAAACTGCTGTTTCCTTTAGAGGTGAACTGATGAAGGTCCTGTCCTGATAAGCCCACAAAGGCAAACTTCTTGGTGTCTGTGGCTCAGTCCCGTGGGCTGGGGTGGGCCACACACTGAGCCCTGGAGTTGGAGTTGGCTAGAGTATGCCCAGCAGGGGCTGACCTGACTGCTGGAGGAGCAGTGAGGAGAGTACAAGTGTCCACTCACCTCGGCTTACCTGAAAATCAGCCCTTTAAAAATAAATGTTATGTTGATTGTTTGAGTGATGGTTAAGCAAATCAGGTGGCCCGAAATGAATCCCAGGTAAAGGGTAAAAGGAATTACCAGAAGGTGAGCTGCTGATATTAACAAGAGCCAGATATGGAGAGCCCGGTAGCTTCTTGGTGAAGTTTCTTGCCATGGCAAGTTTCTTCTTCATGAGTCCCTGACAGTGCTGGGTGGCAGCCCCAGTATCTGCTTGGCAAAGGAGGTAGCTAAGACAGCAGGTCAAAGTCTAGCTGAGTTACCAAGGACAAAAATGACTGGGGATCTGCAGTTCATGTGGGGGAAGCTAGCACAAGAGTTGTAGTCCTCAGAGATGGGCTGTGCTGGGGCTGCCTCTGCCTCTGACTGACTCATCTGGGAAGCATGGACTCCCTGACCTCCAAGGCTGCAGCAGTGGAGTCTTCTCCCTCTTGCTTTTTGAGTTCCTACATCTTTTTTCACTGGGTAAACAGAGAAGCTTCTATGCTCCTGTGGGAAAATCCTGGACTGGGAGGCAGGATGCCTGCTCTGACTCTGCTACCCCAAAGCTGTGTGACCTTGCACAAGTGGTTTGACCTTTCTGGGCTCAGTTTTTCTTCTATTATTTGAGAGACTTAGAGTCATGGAAATCCAGTCCAGTCCATTTCATAGGTATGGAATCTGAGGGTGCTGAGTTAAGAGACTTACAGACACAGAGGGGTATTTTTTTTGTTTGTTCTTATTTATTTATTATTTTTTTTTTGAAACAGTCTCACCATGTTGCACTTGGTAGAGTGCTGTGGCATCACAGCTCACAGCAACCTCAAACTCTTGGGCTCAAGTGATTGTCTTGCCTCAGCCTCCCAAGTACCTGGGACTACAGGCACCCGCCACAATGCCCGGCTATTTTTTTTGTTGTTGCAGTTGTCATTTTTGTTTAACTGGCCCAGGCCAGGTTAGAACCCAACAGCCTGGGTGTATGTGGCTGGTTCCATAACCACTGTGCTATTGGCGCCGAGCCCAGACACAAAGTTAATGATGGACAAGGACCCTGGAACTTAGGTGTCTCAACTACCACCTGGAACCTATTCTGTTAATAATCATGATCCTTCATCTGTGGGTAGTGTCAGACAGGTACATTCACTCCTCACACAACATTCGGAAGTAGATATTTTTATGCCCATTCTACAGATTAGGGGACTGGCTGACACTGCATCCTCCAGCTGCTGGTCTGGTGTGTGTCCTGCCACACACCAGCTGCCTCCAATCACCCTCAGAGTATCTTGGCCACATGCCACCATGGGTGCCCTGTTTTAGGCGGGCAACAACCCCACCCAGAAGGAGCAATCCTCCTTATCTGATTCCTGAGAGCAGGCGATTTCATCACAGAGGTGGAGATACCTACACTAGGCAGCTGCAGAATGCTAGCCTTCATCTTCCCAGTGGGAATGACTTTAAGTGGATGAAAGAGATTTTTAAGCAAGAATTTTTTTATATCTGATACTAGAAATTAACTTCTTAATGAAGAGCAAGGCAGAATGAGTCACTTAGGGCCACCATAGCCAGGTGGCTTAGTGTTTACATTGGCTCTCCCACCCTCTTCCTCATCCCGTCACCTTTGACTTAAAGAGCCAGGTGCATCGGATCACAGGTGCCCTAATCAGAGTAAGTACCTGTCAGGGTAGCTTGAGCTACTTCCTCTGGGTACACTGAGGCCTCAGTAAGTCATCAGTGGTTCCCCTGAGTGAAGAAGATATGCCTTCTAAGATCTCTCCAGGGTAGGTCTAGATTAAGTCGTAGTCTAGATGGTTTAGCAGTACTTGCCAGCATGACAGCAAGTCTCGATGAGGATCAGGTCAATGTCACACTGGGGGACAACCTCTAGGAGAAGTTATTCATACTGGTTCACTAACCTCACCCAATAAAAATACCACATTTATGAGCCATAAATGTAATTGTAAACGAAAAGAAACAAGTGCAATTAATTTTAATTATATAATTAATTTTAATAATATGTCTCATTTGTTCCAGTATATCCCAATAGTATTTCAATGTGGGATAATATAGTGATTAAGGAGATCTATTCTTTCCCTTTTTCATGAAGTCTTTGAAGTCCAATGTGTATTTTACACGGACAGCATACCTCAATTTGGACCTGATATATTTCAAATGCTGTATATAAATGCACATGTGGCAATTGACAAGTGTAGGGACGGCACATGTCCTGTGTGCTAGACAGAAAGACTCGATAGGTGTTTTGAACTCTGTGGTCTCTGAGGTCCCCTTATATCCTGAACAGAAACTAATGCAGCAAAATTCAGTCACAACTTCCCATCCTGCCACCCAGCCCCTCACCTCAAGCAGTCAACAGGCTGCTCTCAAAGACAACTGGTTGAATCTGAATAAAACTGCTCTAGTTCCTTGATAAGCCTCTATCTGTAATTCTCAGCAGTGCGTACAGATGGAATCCCTGCCTTCTAATAAAGTGATTGCCCCTGCTAGGAGTTCCACAGTTAATTATTAACCACCAAATAAATTCATGGTGAATCAGAGCTAGGTCTGGCTACAAGATTTGTGTGTCTTCTAGAAGTGCGTTTCCATGAGGACTTTGTACGTTGGGTTCCTCCTCATCCTTCAGAGACACACAGAATCACTGAGCCTGGAATTTTAGTAAGAAGAGACCCAAGCCTAAAACCTCAGGGAACTAATTTGGATTAACATTTCCTACTTGACAGATGTTTGGGGAGAATAATATCACACTGTCTTGGAATGAGCTGGAATAGTCTAGCTAGACCTATGGAGTGTTTAAAGAGAATTCAGTCCATTAGTATAAAATAACTAAACAATGGTAAGCTCTTAGGGGATGCGATATACTGTTCTATATATTCACCATGAAATCAGCACATCCCAGAATTGAGGTTGGGAGGGATGTGGGCATTGATGTTTCTCCATGTAGGGATGAGGCATTAGAGATGAAGAGAGCAAGACCAATGACTTGTAGCTGAGTATGCTTCCTGCTCCAGGACTGAGATCACAAGGACTCTCCACAATGTCCTACAAGGGTCGTTTCTGTAAAGTCCTTCCAACAGGTCCTGGAAATTTTGTTTATGCAAAACAAAACTTTTCTTTCCTTATATAATCCAAAGGTGGACTTTGACAAGTCATGCTAAAATGTCATCATTCCACACTAGTAAGAACCACATTGGCTGAGCATTTGCTACATTTGTGGCACTGTGCTAAATTTAACCAAACGATGCCATTTTCTCATGTGTAACAGTCAGCTGACTTACCTCTGGGTGCCTCATGGACACCTATGTTTTGTGGAAGATTAAGTAAATGCATGGACAGTGTGTAGAACTGCTCCACCCCATCTTCTGGGCAGCCCGAGTGAGTTCCTGCTTTTGGCCAAATGGAATCTTGCTCTTTGAGGAAGGGAAGAGGGTAGGGTACAGGCAGTGTTGGCCTCACCAGTGGGCACAGTAAGTGTGAGTCTGTGTGGTACGGCAGGTCCTGTGCTCATGCCTAATCTACCACTTGTCCATAGGACTGTTTGGTTGGTTGGCTGTTTTCTATCTTGATAGTTTAAGGGTCCTTCATAACTTTTAGTCAGCCAACAATTATCAGGAATTCTTTTATATCTTCCCATGAATCTAAAAGAACAAGATCCTACAGGTCAGGGTACAAGGAAAAAGCCAAAATTCCAATGCCTTGAAATTCAAACCATAAGTAAAGGGTCATTTGACATCTAGCTTCATCCTGTCTAGAATGACTTTTTCCAAAAAAATAAATTCAAGTCATCGTGGGGCTGTCTTCTCTCAGGTGAGACCAATACTTTGAAAACTCTTAGGCTCTTTGTGAGTGGAGTCCTTCAAATATCATTTTTGTTCTTATTTTCTCAGAAACATGCCAGCTTCCAACCCTGAGGCTCCCACACTCCACTCACTTGTGGGTGCTCTATCTAAATTGAAACTATTCACACGTCAGCATATGGGTCGACAGCCAACCACAGATGAATTAGCATAGGATTGAAGTTTTCTTTGAGCTCTATGGACCTTTTACCTATGTGAATTAAAGGGGAAAAAAATACCTGGAGCCTAAGAGGCCCCATTTTCTGTGTTCTGGAGACCCTTAGATTTGGCTGAGTTAAATGAAGCACCTGTCATGGGCTGCTTGAGAGGGAGATTGAGGACTTTGGATCAGGCTGCTCTCTCCACCATAGAAGGCCCACCATGGGTCTGCCAGCTTCACGGGAGGGCCAAAGATTTAAGACAAGGACATAGCAAGAGCCCTGTACCCAGGTCTGTGATGTGCCTTTGACAAGGGACATTGACAACTCACAAGTCTGTCCAGTGGGGGGGCAACAAGGAAACAAATAGAAGGATAAAACCGGAGACTGAGAACCAGTTGGGATGTTGTTTCCTGTAGGAATCCCCAGAAGAACACAAGGGCTAGCTGCTCTGCAAAGAACCATCACATGAAAGCAGGAGTAGGATATTCTTCTTTCCTCCAAATAACAAAAGTAGGAGCAGTGAAAGGACGCTATAGGGGGGCTGGGTGCAGTGAACGGGCACGTGCAGGGTGGTACCCTTCCTGGGACTCGCGCTCATGCCGTGGCTGGGCATGGGAGGGTTGTGGCCAAGGAGTGAAGAGGGATGCTGTGCCTTGGCAGGAGGTTGCACTAGAGAATTTCTCAGGTTGTTGCTACCTATAAGGGTATGGTTTTAAGACATTTTTAAGTACATAAGAAATAAAGGTGGGTTTATGGTCTCTAAACAGGAAAGCTATGAAGGTTGCAATGTATTTTAAAAATATTTTTTGAAGGCCAGGCATGGTCTCAGCTGTAATCCAAGCACTCTGGGAGCCTGAGGCGGGTGGATCCCTTGAGCTAGACTGAGCAAGAGCAAGACCTCCTTTAAAAATAGCCAGGCATTGCAGCAGAAGCCTATAATCCTAGCTACTCAGGAGGCTGAGGCAAGGGGATCACTTGAGCCTAAGAGTTAGAGGTTGCTGTGAGCCATGATGCCATGGCACTGTACTGAGGGCAACAAAGTAAGACTTTTATCAAAGGCTTTTTTCTGAGCTGTTATTGGATCATAAAACACAATGACCAGTATGGATGAGAGCATGGGTTGTAGAAGCCAAGCCCTCAGGGGTTCAAATTTTGCCTCTGCCCGTATTAACTTCCTGAACTTGGGCAGGCTACCTCACTGATTCATGACTTCACTTTTGTGGCTGGAGATAGAAATGATGAACCTTACCTCCTACTGTTATTGCAAGTCTGCAGTCAATTAACACACCTAAAATACTGGAACTATGCCTAGTGCATAGTGAGCCCTCAACATATGTTAGTGATAATTATATTCTTTCTTAAGTCCATGACAGAATTTAAGCCACACTGCCTCAGCTTACAAGAAAAAAAAGCATAACCCTCTTGATTTGTGATGTGATGAAAAAGTTAAATATGTTTGCTTTTTGTTGGTAATTTATCATAAAACAAGGCTTTTTTTTTTTTTTTTTTTTTTTTTTTTTTAAGGGGCCAATTCAGAAATGATAAATTCTGTCAGTGGAGTGAAGGGCAGCCAGTGCCATGACACAAAGGAAAAAAATAAGTCAAGCCTATTGATTGTTTTCAGTAGTGAAGCTTAAAAAAATTGGGTTGTAACAAAGTCCCTGGGATTTTCACTGTTTGCTGGGGCTATGCCATGTCCTTTCTGCTCCCGAGGGAAACAAAAATCAAGGTCTCATCCAGAAAGCTCACTTGCCCCAACGTTGGCAATGTGGTAACATCTAGTTGACAGCCTAATTATCCCTACACCAGGATTGTTTTCTTATCATAAGAAGCAACAGTCAACCAGGAGCAAAAGGGAGAAAAAAGACTCAAGAGGACTTATGTTTCTCTTAAATCCTCTTGGGACTCACCTTAGGAATCGCCTGTTTGCTCTGAGAGGCTGTGTTAGGGGTCCCGGAGCCATTTGCCCCACTTTGACTTTTTGAATTTCCCAGGCTCTGGATTCTAAGCCCTTTACTTAGCTGGCAGCTACTGAAAGAAAGGGGAGAAAGATCCCAAAGGTTTCTCTTAGGACATATTATGCATCTCTTGAGATCCTGCCTGCTCGTTTGTCCACATGAAATCCATCACCGGGGAAACATCAGAGGCCTCCTCCTGGTGAGCAAAATGTTTTCCAGTCCTCAGAGTGACATCATTTCGCTTCTGTGTGAAATAAAGCAGCTCTGTCCTGATGCTAAATGATCAATTACATGTGACGAAGCGAGGTTATTTCATGCTCTCAGCAAACACAAGGAGACCACAGATAACCCCAGATGGTCTCTTTGGAAGCTGGATGGTGCTAAGAACTGAGAACGAGCAGTTAAATTGATTTCTTTCTCTTTGGATTGTCTATAAAATCAGCATTATTAAGAAGTGCTAAGAACTGTTCTGCTGCATTAGCTTGCTCCAGGGCCCAATTTAGTGCTCAGCTGATATGTGTGAATCAGCCACATACACCATCTCCCAGGATTCTCCCAACTGGTGTGTTGGGTCCTCTCCTCAGATTTTGAGTGGGAATAAAATACAGGCTAGAATGTTCGAGTGTGAGGTAGAAGTTATGTGCACTGATTGCCTTCTCCTTTGTTGCATCTTCCTCTGTTGTTTTTTTCTTCTTTTATTATTAGTAATGCTAGCAGTCACATCTATCTGCATGAGAGTCTATTGGTGTATGGAACATTATGTAACAATTTACAGAAGAGAAAAAATATTTCTGTGAGCAGTAATACTCTAGGAGGCACTATCTGACCAGCTGACTCCAGAATGTAGACTCCAACAGAATCAGAGCCTCAGTTTTCTTTAGGTCAACGCTTACAACTTGTTCTTTATTTGAGCTAACACATGTATAGACAGTGGTTAAATTCAGCAAAATTTGTTTTACAAAACTTTCATTTGTCTGGAATATTCTATCTACTGATCTGTATAGAATGCCTACCAAGTCCCTGGCCATGAGACCATGGGCCAGCATGGTAGTCTCTCCCAGGTAGAAAATACATCATCAAAACATTCCGTGGGAGATGGCAGGACATGGGTCTGAGGTAGTATGATTTCCTCAACTCCATACTCAGTCATATATTGTAATCTGTCAACTCTACCTAATGATACTTGAAGACCCTAAAATGGCTCTCAGGACCACCAGAGGAATATCTCCAGAAAAATGTGGAGAAAGTCTTAAATTTGTATGGACCAAGGAAGAGGGTGTTACAGACAACTTGTACTTATACCTTGTTGCCACAGGTCTTTCTCTGCTAAGAACCTTTCCTGCATAAAAAGGCTTTAAGAACTGTTAACCTCAATCATGCAAAAGCAATTTACTGGGTTGAATTATCTTAGCCTTTTCTTTATTCCTCCCTTCACAAAGAATTGAACTTGATCTGTAAATGAGTTCTGATGTTATGAGAATTGGGTACAATAAATTGTGTTATTAAACCTACTAAGGGGAAGAGGAGGGCTCTTCTAGAAGAATAACATAGTCTGAGTGGCTGCTTTTGCTTAATAGGCATCTGCCTAGAAATGATTCTGAATTTAATGGTTACATTAAATAATTGAAAATCAGTATAACCACACAGCACCTCTCCCTACAACTTTACTGAAATGAAAGGTCCCAAATCACTCTTCCCTCACTGTTGCTTCACTTGCTAGAGGGTGGTGGATCACCCTTCTATTAGGCCAGTATTTTTCAACCATTTTTATCTCAAGGCACACTTGAACCTGTAGTTAATCTTCTGTGGCACACTTAAATTATGTTGATTAAAAAAAAAAAAAGAGTAAGAAAAAAATACATTTATTGAGTTTGAACAGCTTCAAAAATAATTTAATTAATGATCTTTAAAGATCTTTCCAGCACACCTAAGATCCTCTCATGGCACACCAGTGTGGTGCAGCATATCAGTTGAAAATCAGTGTATTAGACTAACAGCTCAACTCTTCATGCCTAAGTAATGTGAAACAATGTCAGGATTAGTAAGCAAAACTTGAATAAGTTTTATCGCCTAACAAAGATCGCCCTTGGTTAAATATATCAAATGACCGGTGGAATTCCAAGGTAAAATTTGTCAGAAATTAACTTTTTGCTTCAAATTCACTGCATATCCCAAGGAGCTTTTAGGAAAAAAATTTATTCCCCCAGAGCCTTGAGAAATGGCCATTTTAGGACATAACTGAATGTGCTCCTCATTACTTTTGCCCAAGGACATACTGATTACCAATATGTTTTTAAATATCTACTATAGTCTCTCATCTCAAAAACACTCTCAATCTTGAAATGAGAAAGTAGGAGGTCTATACTCTCCTAAAACAATTAAATATTCAGAGTAACATGCAAAAAATGTCAAATGTCCTATTTTTGAGGAGCATGGAGGCGTGCTGTATGAAGTCACTGTGGGACCCACCAAGTAGCTGCTCCTTAAGCACTTACAGTGATAGACAGTAATTTGTCTGCTCACATGCTTATTGTGCCACCATGCTGGGCTGGAAGCTTCGTGAGTGTAGGTCCCTGTCTCATCTACTGCCATATCTGTTTGTTCCCTTGGTCTATAACTAACAATCAGTAAGATTGTGATGTGAATGAAGCTACAGAGAGAAAGTACATATTGACAGATGGGCAAAACTTTTACAGATGTAGATGTCTAATGGCAGGATGAACAGATGAACCAGGACCAGAAGTGCAGATTAGCATGGCGAATATATCCTTTCACTCACCCAGCAAATGGTCAGATCTGTCCCCGTGCATTAGGCATGGAGACCACTCTGGACTGAGAGAGATGAGGAAAGAAGTGGTTGGAATTGGTAGCTGTAGAGGATAGAGTTCGTCAAGTGTGAAGAGCCTTGAGACCTTTGTCTCAAAAACAATGAAAATCAACAAAAAGACGTAAGATAAGGAAGGTCAACAAGATACTGGGGAAGTCTCAGAAGTTCCTGCAACATCAGTTCTAAAAGATGGTTCATTACTGATTAAAACGTTATCCAAGTTGCAAACACCAAGAAATGCTATCTCAAAACTTTAAAAGTGAGATATATATTCACACAGTCAGAATTTCCAGGACTGAATTATATTTGCACTTAATATTGTTTAATTTTTGCTTAATCAATATATTGGCATTAATAGTGCTTTATAATTTTTCCTAAACACAAAATTTTTCTTTAAATATGGTATTTCAAAAAATGTTTAGTATATTTGTAATGTGGTTTTGACAAATTTATAGGCAATAAACCTTTCTATTAGGCTTCCATTTCATAATCCAATGGGATAATGGGACTCAGTCCAGCATATTAAACTCATCGTGGAGCAAACTTTGCTAGTGCACTTCTGTTCTATTACATTTTACATAAAGTCAGTGTGCTACACATAATTAGTACTGGGCTAAGTAATCTCTGCCTTATGATGTTCCCTATGGAACACGCAGCAAATATTTTGCATTTCTATCTATGCATCCAGATTTTACCTACCTCTTAATCTTTTTTTGGTTACAAGATAGTTCTTTCATAGCCCGTATGACCACCTTCAGTCCCCGTGAATCATGAAAACTACAAAGCAAACCACAGATACCCCTAGATGTGCTGTGTTCATGATATGTAAGAGTCAAGAACATGCAGCTCCTAAGAGCAAGAGGGAAGACAAAAATTTCCAGAGTAGAGAAACACTCCTTAATATCTTCTTTCCTAAAGGCTTTGTTTGCAAATGAATGGCAAAAATCTGGTTTCCAAAATGAAACTTGGAACAGTAAAAAGGCAACCCAATTTTAAAATAGGCAAAGGGATCTAAGTAGACATTTCTCAAAAAGTTATGAACAAATGGCCAATTAGCACCAGAAAAGATGCTCAAGATCATTACTAACAAGAGAAAATACAAATCAAAACCATAATGAGTCACCTCCTCACACCCACTTGGATGACTATAATAAAAAAAAAGGAAGGCAGTAACAAATGCTGGCAAGGATGTGGAGAAATTAGTTTCCCCACTGCCTTGTTGGTAGACATGTAAAATGGAGCAGGCTTTTCAGAAAATAGTTTGACAGTTCTTCAAAATGTTAGACAGAAAGTTATTGCTATATATGGCCCAGCAATTCAACCACTAGCCAAATATTCCCCAAATTGAAAATGGTACTCAAACAAATTCTTGTACATGAATGTTGATAGTATCATTATTCACACTATGCAAAAGGTGAAAACAACTCAAGTGTCCACCAATGGATAAATAAAGAAAATGTAGTGATCCATACATTAGGCTGTTATTCAACCATAGAAAAGAATGAAGTATTGCTTCCTGCTAGCATGTGGATGATGCTCAAAAGCATTATAACCAGAAGACCAAAAGTCACAATATAACAAAGACATCTGTACCAGAATGTTTATTGCAGCCCAATTCATAATTGCTAAATCATGGAAGAAGCCCAAGTGCCCATCGACCCATGAATGGACTAGCAAATTGTGGTACATGTATACCATAGAATATTATGCAGCTTTAAAGAAAGATGGGGACTTTACTACTTTCATGTTTACATGGATGGAGCTGGAACATATTCTTCTTAGCAAAGTATCTCAGGAATGGAAGAAAAAGTATCCAATGTACTCAGCCTTACTATGAAGCTAAATTATAGCTTTCACATGAGGGCTATACCCCAACGAGAGCACACGCCTATGAGGAAAGGGCCAAGGACGGGGAAGGGAGGGGGGAGGTTAGGGTGGAGGGAGGGTAATGGGTGGGGCCCCATCTATGGTGCA
>CAUYPK010143085.1:0-27408 GCA_963574355.1 Loris lydekkerianus
ACTGGGAAAATGCCAGGAAGGCTATGTTGAATATTGGGATGAAAATGTGTCAAATGGTTTATGAAGCTAGTATATGATGCCCCATGATCATATCAATGTACACAGCTATGATTTAATAAAAAAAAAATAAATAAATAAAAATAAAAAAATAAAAGTTTTTCTGGAGGCTGGGCACAGTGGCTCCGGCCTGAAATCCCAGCGCTTGGGAGGCGGAGGCAGATGGATTGCCTGAGCTCACAGGTTCGAGATCAGCCTGAGTCAGAGGGAGACTGGGTCTCTAAAACTAGCTCGGTGTTGTGGTGGGCGCCTGTAGTCCCAGCTACTTGGGAGGCTGAGGCAAGAGAATCGCTTAGGTCCAAGAATTTGAGATTGCTGTGAGCTGTGACGACACAGCGCTCTACTGAAGATGACAAAGTGAGAGACTCTCAAAAAAAAAAAAAGTTTCTGTGGGCCTCAAACCCCCTTTTCCCATGGGCTGGTTTAAGATGCTTTACTTTCAGACATTTTTGGTAACCCTTAGAGTGCAGGAGAGATGTAGCCATAGACACAATAGGAGGCATCAGCACCTATGAGCTGGAAAGGAGGAGAATGTACCTCCACGTCATGAAGGGTCATGGGCACCACCCTGGGGGTGGAGGCCTTTGGATGGGCAGAGAGAGAGGAAGGGACATAAAAGAGGCCCCTCCCACAAGCTGGATGCAATCTCTGAATTCCCACGCCCTTGCATCTGTGCCCTGTGTCTCTCACCCCACGTGTGAGGGTAGGAGTCGGGCTGGTCCATCTTTGCTTCTCCAACAGAGCCTGGTTGGTGTCTTGAGCAAGAGTATTCAGTCAGGAATACTCTGGAGCCAGGTTGGCTGCACTAGAACCCTGGGTTATCCACTAACATTTGTATTTCACAGATGTTTATCCCATTTTAATAGTGAAGAAATTGGGGTAAAGTGGTTTATTCACTTAATTATCATTATCATTATTATTATTTTTTTTTGAGACAGTCTATGTTACCCTTAGTAGAGTTGTGGCGTCAGCTCACAGGAACCTTAAATTCTTGGGCTCAAGTGATTCTCTTGCCTCAGCCTCCCAAGTAGCTGGGACTACAGGCACCTGCCACAATGCCTGGCTATTTTTTTTTTTTTTTTGGTTGCAGTTGTCATTGTTGTTTGGCAGGCCTGAGCTGGGTTTGAATATGCTAGCTCTGGTGTATGTGGCTGGTGCCCAAGCCACTAAGCTATAGGCACCGAGCCCACTTAATTCATTTTTCATGCATGCATATTTATTGAGAGCCAAGACATTGTTGTGAATCCTGGGGATAGAGATAAAAGTCTCTGTACTCATAAACTGTGCATTCTAGTGAGGAGACAAACGATCAACAAATGAAAATGTAAAATGTGTTAAGATGTCAGAGAGTAGGCAGTGCCAGGGAGAAACATAAAGCTGGGAAGAGCTTTTTCAAAGGAAGGATGAGACGGGACCTCCTGTACGGGTGACAGTTGAGCAGAGCCCTGAGGGAGGTAGGGAGCTATCTTTGTGGTTCTGGCAGAAGACCAACCAGGAAGGCCAAGCTCCCGCGGGGGTCTGGTGTGCACGTGGACTAGCCAGGACATCAGAGGTTCTTCTGTGATTTGTCAAGATTGATCAGCACAAAGCTCAAGTCTCAATCTAGTGTGAGAATTTCATGCTTCAATATTTTTTGGTTTCATAGGCACTGTAAATTTTATCACTCCTCAGGATTTTTTCCTCCTAAATATCTTTTGAGTGTGTTTAACTTATAAATTGACTCTAAGTTTTTAACATGCCTTAAAAAAAAAAAAAGCATTTAAAGCAGTTTTAAGTGTACAAATCAGCAGTATTAAGTGCATTTGGTGTTGGGCAGCCATTGCCACTTTCCATCCTTACAACTTTCTCATCATTCCAACCCCTCTCCCTAGCTCCATCCCCTTGTAATGTCTCTATGATTGGGGTGTCTCACATACGTGGAACTACACTATGTGTCTGGCTTTTATTTACCCATTCATCTTCAAGGGTCATATGGGTCGTTTCCACCATTTGGCTATTTGCAAATAATGCTGCTATGAACATTGGTGTACCAGAATTGAGTCCCTGCTTTGAGTGTGTAAGTGGAATGCTGGACCACATGGTAATTCTCCGTTTAACTTTTTGAGGAACCACCAGCCATTTTGCATTACCAGCAGCAATTCATAAGGGCTCCGATTTGTCCACATCCTTGGCACCCTTGTTATTTCCTTCTTGAATTGTCATCCTAATAGGTATGAGGTGGCACCTCATTGTGGTTGAGGTTTGACTCTTCACCAGCTCCTAGGAATGAATTTGTGATGCATCTCCAAAGCTGTATACATTTTTGTATGGCCAAAGTGCCTTTGTTTTTTCACCCAAAAGACAAGAAGAAAAGAATGTACAGTCTGTAGTTGTAGGAGGGAATGTTCTGTAAGTGTCTGTTAAGGCCGTTTGGTCTGAAGTCCAATGTTGATTCTCTGTTCTGATGATCTGTCTAGTGCTGTGAGTGGGGTGTTGAAGTGCCCCTCTATTACTGTTTTGTTGTCTCTTTCTTTGGGTCTAGTAATATTTGTGAATCTGGGTGATATTGGGTGCACATATATGGAGAATCATTGTATCCTCTTGTTGAATCATCCTTTCAGCAATATCCCATGACTTTCTTTTTTTACTGTTTTTAACGTTGATTTTATGTGATGTAAGTATAGCTACTCCTGTTCATTTTTTGTTTGCATGGAGTATCTCTTTTTATCCCTTCACTTTCAGTCTCAATGTGTCTTTATGGGTAATATGAATTTCTTGGCTCATTTGTTTTCTTTTTTTAGGAGATGGGATCTCACTTTGTTTCCTGTGACTACAGTGCTGTGACATGATCATAGCTCACAGCTACTTCAGCCTCCTGGTCTCGAGGGATCCTCCTTCCTCAGTCTCCCAAGTAGGTCGTACTATAGGCATGTGCCAACACACCTGGCTAATTTTTAAATTTTCTGGCTGGTCATAAATGGATTTTTTAAAATCCATTCTGCCAATTTATATCTTTAAAGTGGAGCATTTAATCCACTTATATTCAAGGTTGACATTGATATATGAAGCTTCATTTTTGTTATATTAGTTGATTTCTAGTTGTTTTATAAATTTTATTAATCTCTTGTCTTTGTGGTTTGCTGAACTTCTCTCACGTTGCTATGCAATTCTTGTTCTCCATTGTGTGATTGTTTTATAAGACCTGTGGACTTTATATGTAATTTTCATGATGGTAAATAATGATCTTTTGGTTCCATGTTTAAGCCTTCTTTGCACATTTCCTGTAGTATCAGATTAGTGGTGACCAGTTCTCACAGTTATTTGCTTAAGAAAGACTTCATTTCTCCACTTATGAAGCTTATTCTGGCAAGATATGAGATTCTTAGCTGACAGTTTTGTTTTTTACTTTCAGCACTTAGAAAAGCCATTCCTTACTCTTCTGGCCTGTAACATCTGCTGAGGTCAGCTGTTAGTCTGATAGGGTTTTCTTAATAGTTGACAGAACAGTTTCCTCTTGCTAATTTTAAAATTTGCTCTTTGACTTTGATTTTTTCATTCTGATTATAATACACTAAGGTGAAGTCCTTTTGCAATGTAGTTGCCTGAGGATCAATGGGACTCCTATATTTGAGTATCTCTCTTGCTAGTCCTAACTAGAAGGGGGCTAAAGCTGTGATAGCCCAATTTTAGTCCAATGGCAGGCTGCAGCCCGGAGTCAAACTCTCATAATGGTGCCTTGGACCTGCCATTGTAAAGGGTGGGGGCCACACCCAGGTGAGCAGCATGGAAAATGCTGTGTGCTCAGTGTCAGCAGGAGCACGCAGCAGGGCAGTGGAGACCTTCTCAGGGTTCATGGGAATGCCTTGGCTCCTCTACCTCTCCTTGAAGCCACACAGTGGCTGCACATGTGCTGCAGTCCCCCAGCATCTAACCTCTCAGGATGGCACTCAACTCAAGCTGCTCTAGGCTTGGATGCCTGTGGGATTCTACACAGGTTCCTTTCTGGAGCAATGTCTGTGTACAATCTCCAAGTAGCTCCCTATTACCGGCCTGAGATTTGCATGGGTGGGGAGGTTCTCTTGTAGCACAGACTATAGAAGCTCATCTTGGAGAGTAGAGCTTGAGGGTTTCTCCCTTACTAGGGAAACTCTTGTTTCCCTACATCCAAGGAGCTTCTCTCAGCTGTTAGCCAGTACCTGGGTGAGCAAATTGCCCTGAGCCCTCTGTTCCCACTTTTGGTGCTTCTGCTCACTTTGCTGGTGAATCCGAGAATTCTCTCCTAGATAACCTGTCTGAAATGTGAGAATCTGCTTACTACTCTGGCTCCTCTCCACGGAAGAGGCACACACTCCCTATGCCTCGTTGGTACCTTGATTCTCTCCAGAAGGCATGACTGTCCTTTTACAATAGCCTCTGTGTGCATACTCAAAACACATATAACTCAATGTTTACTGAATTAGCTGCTAATTAAATAATGTAATGTACGAGATGCCAATATTGCCATTAATATTTTCAAGAAATTATCACACTCCTGAAGGAACCAAATCTAAACATCTGGTCTTTCATTAAATCGTAAAATATTTACTGAAGGCCAGTTATGTACCGTACTTTCTCTCTGGCATCACAGCCCCCAAATGTGGGGTGAACAGGTGGATGGAGCCACTGTACTTACCAAGCACAAACCTCACTAAGAAAATCTAATCGGTATTAGGCCAAGCATCCTTGAACAGTGTTTTGATGCCCTGCCCCCCCCCCCTTTTTTTTTTAGAAGACAGAGTTTCACTTTGTTGCCCTTAATAGAGTGCTATGGCATCACAGCTCACAGCAACCTCCAGCTCTTGGACTTAGGCAATTCTCCTGCCTCAGCCTCCCAAGTAGCTGGGACCACAGGTGCCCCCCACAACACCCCGCTTTTTTTTTTTTTTTTTTTTTAATTGCCGTTTGGCTGGGGCTGGGTTTGAACCTGCCACCCTCAGTATATGCAGTATATGGGGCCGGCGCCCTACTCACTGAGCCACAGGCACTACCCCCCTTTCCTCTTTAAAGTTAAAAAGTTTAAGGAAACAAATTCTTATAAAATGGAAAACTTTAATTGTTTAAAGCAAAGGCACAAGTAAACATTTTAAGGTATACAATGTTACAATAAAAAATTCCAACAGGAAAATGAAATACACTGTAACTTTGCATCTCTCCAGTATATCAAACATATTATTCTACCATCTCCTCTTTGAAGTGAAAAGAAGAAATAGTAGGTCAATAGGTGTGATGTAGAACTTGGATTATAAATAGCATCTACTATTCTTTTAACCAGAAATTTTAATTTCAGTAGAATTTTTAAAACTCTTTTATTATTGACAGAGCAGCAATTACTTTCAAGCGAAAACTCACTGTTTTAATAAGTAATTCACTAACTTCATGAAATGAAGTACATTAATAGGAACTACATTAATCAAGCTAGTCATGAAAGAATTTTACCAAAATGTAATTCATATACCCATTTTACTTTAAATCTGAACATTATAGTGCATTACGTAAGAGGTAAATGAGAACGAGGAACTATATTGTTTCTTCTGATGTCAAAAATGATGCATTTTAATAGGTCTAGACCTTGTTTTCAATCAAAGGCACTATCCGGAGAATAACAAGCTGCATCATGTTCAGAGCTGAAAAAAAACTTTTTTCCTTCCAATATAACTGGCCAGTTAGTTGGAATGTGATGTCTCAGTTAGCAAACATTGAGTGCCTTCTATCTAGCAAAAAGAAAAAAAGGGGCAGAAATTATGTAAAGTCCTACCTTTGACTTCTTTTTCCAGGAAGAAAAAATTTGCCATTCCTTTTTTGTTCGTTTGTTTTTAGAGACAGGGTCTCACTCTGCTGCCACAGCTGCAGTGCAGTGGCTATTTATAGGCACAATCTTAGCACATTATTGCCCAAAATTCTTGCCTTAGCCTTCCAAGTATCTGAGACTATAGATGGGTGCCAATTTTTAAAAAGGCTGTTGAAGTGTTTTTGATCTAAGATATCTCTGCTTGATTACCTCAATGTGACTTCCATTTCATTCAGATCATTACAGCCTCTCTTCTCGGCCTCTGAACCCAGAATGGCAATGACACCAGGCACGTAATATCTCAAGTGAGCCGGTTTTCCTATTGTGAATCATTTCATTCCTTTTTCCCCTAAATAGTCCTCAACTCTAAGTGTTCAACTGAATAACATTTAAATAACAGAAAAATATCAACAATTAAGTAAAAACCCATCAAGAAAACATTGTTTAATGCCTCAGAATCTTATTAATGTAACATACTTATATTAATCTGGATTAAATCAGGGCACAGTACTCTTTTGCATCTTAAAGGCCAGGAAGATTTTAAACTCTTCTAAGGTTTATTTGAATCAAAGAATTTTTTTTTTTTTTTTTTTTTTTTTGAGACAAGAGTTTCACTTTGCCACCCTTGGCATCACAGCTCACAGCAACCTCAAACTCTTGGGCTCAAGCAATTCTCTTGCCTCAGCCTCTCAAGTAGCTGGGACTACAGGTGCCTGCCACAATGCCTGGCTATTTTTAGAGATAGGGTCTCGCTCTGCTCAGGCTGGGCTTGGACTTATGAGCTCAGGCCATCCACCCACCTCGGCCTACCAGAATGCTAGGATTGTAGGTGTAAGTCACTGTGCCTGGCTGAATCAAAGATCTTGAATGAAAAGAGTGATGTTTCTAGTTTTTCACTGTCCAAATTAGAAGAATAAAGAGAGTAAGGTTCATTTATCATAATCCCTCTTTTGTATATTCTACTGGTTCAGAAATCTAAGCCATGATTCTTTTATCATCTAACTCCTAATCAGAAATGGCACATAGAAAATTCCCTAAGAATACCTTTCAAAGTTTAGAATTCAAACATGATTCCAGAAAACTGTTAAATGATAGCATTTACTCAATGAAGCTTACCTTAAAGGTCAATGCTACATGCTTTCAAAAACAATGCTAAGATTCTGGAATTCTTTCCTTTTTCTCTCTCTCTCTGTCCAAACTTACAGACAGGTATTCTTCCAAAAGTTTCTATGGACCAAAGACTTCATCGTATAAGACATCTGACATACTTTCCATTTTGAATAGTTTTGAGCATAATATCCATGCAATTTTACATTTCCAAATCATATGGTTTGTTCTACTGAGCCAAACTGAAGAAGTAAACTTCAATTTTAGTGTGTCTGGATCAAGAGTTAGCAAACCTTTTCTGTAAAGGGTCAGATAGTAAATATTTTAAGACTATATGGGCCAAATAGTCTGTTAACTATCCACTCTGCCACTGTAGCACAAAAACAGCCATAGACAATACGTAAACAGGTAAGAATGGGCGTGTGCCCATAAAACTTTATTTATGAATACTGAAATTTGAATTTCATATAGCTTTCATGTGACACAAAATATTTTTAAATTTTTTCTCCATTTTTAAAAAAGTAAAAACAGGCAGCTGACTGGGATTATCTCATGGGCTGCAGTTTGTTGACCTTTGGTTCAGATCCTAGATTTCCAGACATGGAGGTCAAAGCAAGAATGTGACCACAAATCATCTCACTTCACTTAAGCATTGACAGTAAAGAACCCCCCAAAAGAATCCCAAAAGCACCAGACGATTCTAGCAGTGGTGACTATACTCATAAACAGTGCAGAGCTCATGAGTGTTGATATTCACATATCTCTACCTATCTGTAATTATATTCAGGAAACACAATTAAATCAAATTCATTTAAATCAAATTCAAAACCTTTGATGTTAGAGAGATCTGGATTAAAAATCCTGTCCCTGGTACTTATTGGCTTGGGACCACCGGTAAATTTACTTAAGCACTAGAATCTGGCCTGGTGGCAGGGCAGACACAGAAGGCAGGTTTTTGATCTCGTTTCTCAGGCAAATAGCTACAAAGGCCTTGATGGAGGCTTAAGTCCTGGTTTTAGAAGGAAAACAACTTTTGTCTCTGCTACTCTATTTCGTCATATAACTTCTTTTCCTGCATGGACACACTGTGCAAAGGGATGCTCACACAGAGTTCTACTCGCCTCTTCTCCCCCAAGGCCATTTGTTTCATAGCCTGCTAACAAAAAATGAGAGTGGAAGGTGCCCAGTCAACACATTCCTGTTACCCTCCCATAGTATAAACGTAATTTGGGTGTTTCCTCCAATTTATGATAGGCAATGACAGTATTCCATTTTCTAGGGGGAAAAAGTCTGAATTATAAAAAAAGGAAAAACTGGTAGGAAAAGATTCTTACGGCTTTATCTATAGATTAAAAACTAGAGAATCTGAAGATGTTCATAGATTATTTGTAGATATAACTTCTGTGCCTCTTGGAGCTTAGCACATTAAATTATATTAAGTAGAATATAAGCCCTAAGTAGTATGTGCTATAACCTGTTTAACCATGAAAAACTCATCATACACATAGGAAGTAAAAGATTTTACCGATTGTGTTTTGAACAGGCGTCAGTTAAATTATGACTTCGTTAGTGTTGAATGCTAAGCAAAATGCTAAAGCTCTCAAAATATTAGTGTTTGGTTTTATTACTTTTACTTTTCAATTTAATTTTAACTTATTATTTACAGAAGTCCTGCTAGAATGCTGAAAGCAGTCATTTTGTAACATATGTGGTCATCATATAAAATGATATTAGGGACTTGTGTGCAGATTCATAAATATATACAACAAAGGAGCAGTGTTTTTGTAGTTAACCTACTATTACTAGTAACTAACACATGGAAGCATCATATGCACACAAAAATTAAAAATTAAAAGAAAATGTAAAACTGTCTAAACAGACAACCATTAATTTTTGTTTATGAATTTATGTAAAAAAAAGATTTTGTGTCTGGGAATTTTCAGTGGCCCACTCACAAAATAGTAATTTTCATGGAAAAAAAAAATACCCCAAACACAAAACAGAAGGTAAATAAGATGTATGTCTTGGTCAAAGTCTGCAGACAGCCACCTTGAAAACAAATTGATAAACGTAAATATACAGTTTGTTCACAGAGCATAAAATATTGCACGAGTAGTTTTGTCTGAAGAAAATAATTTTCCATAGTTTTGAACTTCAAAATGGTTCCCACATATATAGTTGCATTTTCTAAACAAGCAACACTAATATTCAATAATACTGTTAGGATCTTATTTTACTCATTAACCACATTCCAGTCGACTTAATGGCAATGGTTAAGTCAGTGGTAAAGATTTGGCAAAGATTAAAAGTTAGGTAAGATTATAAAATATATATGTACATATGAAACAGATTAAGTTCCCAAATCCCTCATCATATAACTGATCCCTTAAAGAAACCCGCAGTCTGGGTCACAGTGAAGGTCAGACAGTGGTTGAGTAGGACTCTCTTCTCCTGGGGGGCCGCTCTTTTTGGCCCTCTCCATCGCGCTCTCTGGTCTCCAGGACACCGTCTTCTGTTTCACTCTCACTACCATCTGCCACAGCAGGGCTCAAAGACATTGGGCCGGATTTTCTGTGCAAAGGAAAACCAATGCCACTTTCCTGTAAGGAATTATCTATAAAATCTTCATCGGAGGAATGGAATGATTCATCATCTCCTATCAAATGGTTGACAATGTGGATTCCATCAAAAGGAGGTTGGCCTGAGAAGGCCCTCTGGCCTTTTAGGCACCTGAGCTGTTAAAACAAAATCCAAGTTAGTATACTCAAACGGAGGAAACACACACATGCTACGCCAAGAATGCAGACCTTTCATGTTTAAGGGAGAAGACACAGAATCAATAAACTACCAATTTTTGAGCGCCTTTTATGTGTTATACATGAGCATGTAACTTATTTTAACTGAATCATCACAACAATCCTTTATGGTAGATTTTTTAATTCTCATTCTACAGATTAGAAAATAGAGAATCAGGTGGTGTAACCTGCTAAGGACATAAAGCTAACTGCAGAGTTTAGATTCCAACTGGATCTTCATTACACCATAGAGAATATAATAAATTCCATGCACCCATCTTCTAATTTCAACAATTAAAACATATCATGGGCAATCCGGTTACATTATACCTCTCTTGTTCCTGGATAACTTTGAGGTAAACCCCAGACGTCCTATCAGTTACCTGTAAATATTTTACTTGCATTTCAGGAAGACAGAAACTTAAAGACCATACTGTTAACTATCACAGTGTTAAAAATGATTTTCAAGTCATTAAAATTTGCTAAGGGCCTCTATCCTGTTATAACACCCCACAGACTACCGTACCACTATCACTCACAGGACAGGAGTGCTTCTTCCCGCTAAAGAAGTTTCCTTCTGCAGGACAAGTGTGCCAGTCGGGTGTCACATTTCTGCCTTCGCTCCCCCACCTCCCAGGAGGGAGAGACTTCTCTAACTGTGGAGTAAGAGTGAGGGACGGCATCCGTGCACCAGGGAGTAAGAGCGAGGGGCGGCATCCCCGCACCAGGGAGTAAGAGCCAGGGACGGCATCCGCACACCAGGGAGTAAGAGCGAGGGGCGGCATCCATGCACCAGGGAGTAAGAGCGAGGATGGCATCCATGCACCAGGGAGTAAGAGCGAGGGACGGCATTCGCACACCAGGGAGTAAGAGTGAGGGACGGCATCCGTGCACCAGGGAGAGTGAGGGACGGCATCCGCGCACCAGGGAGTAAGAGCGAGGGGCGGCATCCATGCACCAGGGAGTAAGAGCAAGGGACGGCATCCGCACACCAGGGAGTAAGAGTGAGGGACGGCATCCGCACACCAGGGAGTAAGAGTGAGGAAAGGCATCCGCGCACCAGGGAGTAGGAGTGAGGGACAGCATCCGCGCACCAGGGAGAGTGAGGGACGGCATCCGCGCACCAGGGAGTAAGAGCGAGGGGCGGCATCCGTGCACCAGGGAGTAAGAGCGAGGGGCGGCATCCGCGCACCAGGGAGTAAGAGCGAGGGGCGGCATCCGTGCACTGCTTCCCTTTTCCTTCCATCTTTGGGAAACAACTTCTGTTTCTCAGTCCCTGGAGTTTCACATGACCAGAACCTCATGTGGGGTCAGGAGGTCAAATGCTACCTATTACTTGGTGAGCAAGCCTGACTAATTCTAGACTTCAGAATTGAAAAACTGTTGTCTCTTCTAAATCAAAACCACATTTTCCAAAGCCAGTTTTATTTAGGATTAAAGGTGATTTCTTTTCATCAACTTTTTTGTCTAAGTTTCTTCAACCCCCCAAACCTACCACCAGGAAGACATTAGCCCTGTCCTCAAGAGTTTGGCTTTAGATATGAAGTTTAATTTTGATATCCCATTGCTTATTTCATTTCTGCCATGCACCATGAATTTGATCCTACAATAAAACCAGTAACAAAAATAAACCCAAAATAATTAGCTACCACGTACCTCCCGTGGCTATTGAGAAAGAATATGGCTGAAACACATCCATGTCTCTACCCTCGTCCTTGTTCATCAGGGACAAACTCCTAGTCACTATCTTTCAGATCTCCAGATAAGGCTACGTGAAATATTCAGGAAATATTACACACACTTTCAAAACTAACGGTCTGAGAATAAAGACATGCGAGCCTTGCCATAATACCTCACAGCTTTCCTGATGGACTCCCAGGAAGAAGGGGGGAAACCTCAGCACTTCCCTGCTTGTATATAATAAGGGGAAGCAGGAAAGACGCTGGGGCTAAGGACAGTGATACCTGGCGAGGGAGACCTTCATCTCTAAAGAAATCCTTGTGCTTTAGATCAAGAGGAAAAAAATTATAGTAAGGTACAATGCAATTTAAATAATATCTTTCTCCTTGGCAGAACAGAAGGGACCTATCCTTGGAGTTGGACCTTTAGGAGAGGGTCACAGAGCACCACAAAGACATCCTCAAGGTTATGATCCTCACTGCGTTATTACAACTGCCACATTCTGATGCAACATCCTATCACATTGCAACACATGATTTATAGCTCTAAGTGCAAAATTAAGTCAGTTAATCTCTTCCTTTCTCTTTTCCCCCAGATCTTTTTGAAGAAATAGCATGGAACTGCATCTTCCTTCTTCCCGGCTGTTATAGAGGAGGAATACAGCAGAAGAACCACAGCTTCCCAGTTGTTTGGAAAGCTGTGGCTTTCCTTTGCTCTAACAAAATTTATAGGAATTAAAATACTGCAGCTTCATATCAGATGCAATTATAGAACATTAACTATGTTGAGAGGTCATTTCCTCCACATCAAAGGAATCTGTTTATTTGAGAACTGCTAATATAGAATAGCAAAGGCAGAGGAATTTTTGGTGGGGAGAAAAAATGATGATGGTAGAAGGACTATCTGGTAAACTCAAGCATATCTCTTGGACTTAGGAACGTGTATACTGATTCTGATGGAGGAGGAGGCTTATCAGGCCCTGGTAATGGGCATGTGGGCAAGGAATTCTAGGGTACCTAGTACTCAGAAAAAGGTCTATCTGGGGTCAACTTCAGGTGGGCATGTCCCCTGGGAGTCCTTATTCTGTGGAGAGGGGTTTGGCTGGAAGAAGGCCACTGGGCCTCTAATACGTTGGGGGTAGGGACTCTGCTTACCTGGCTTTAAACACTCTACTGCTTATCTTCACTACCAGAATTTCAGGAGCTAACTTTATCTATTTTTTGTTTGTTTGTTTGTTTGTTTTGTTTTTAGAGACAGAGTCTCATTTTATCACCCTCAGTAGAGTACCATGGCATCACGGCTCCCAGCAACCTCCAACTCCTGGGTTTAAGCGATTCTCTTGCCTCAGCCTCCTGAGTAGCTGGGACTATAGGCGCCCGCCACAACGCCTGGCTATTTTTTTGTTGCAGTTTGGCCAGGGCTGGGTTTGAACCCACCACCCTCAGTATATGGGGCCGGTGCCTTACTCACTGAGCCATAGGTGCTGCCCTATTTTTTTAAAGACAAAAGTCTCACTTTGTCACCTTCAGTAGAGTGCTATGGAGTCATAGCTCACAACAGCCTCAAACTCTTGGGCTTAAGTGTGTGTGTGTGTGTGTGTGTGTGTGTGTGTGTGTGTGTATCCCTCCCTCCCTCCCTCCCTTCCTTCCTTCCTTCTTTCCTTGACAAGAATCTCACTTTGTTGCCCTCAGGAGAATGCTGTGGAGTCATAGTTCATAGCTCAAACTCTTGGGCTCAAGCAATTCTCCTGCCTCAGCCTTCCAAGTAGCTGAGACTACAGGTGCCCCACACAACACTCAGCTATTTTTTTGTGGTAGTTGTCATTGTTGTTTGGCAGGCCTGGGCCGGGTTTAAACCAGTTTCCTGCCATCCCCGGTATATGTGGCTGGTGCCCTAGCTGCTGAGCTATGGGCGCTGAGCCCATTATTTCAAAATAATATCCACTAATCTGCATAAGGAGAACTGAGGTATGATACCTGAAGGAGATTTCCTCTAAAAAAAAATTTTTTTTTTAATGTAGACCTCCTAGAGTCCTAAGGATTTAAAATCTTGACAGTAAAACCCAGAATGTACATTTTTCACATGCATCTCAGGGGATTTTGGTACACAATCAGTTCTCTATCGATGGGGTCCATATCTGTGAGTTCAACCAACTGTGGACTGTAAATAATCAGGAAAAAAAAGGGATGGCTGTGCCTGTACTGAACAAATACAGACTTTCCCCCTTGTCATTATTCCCTAAATGATAACATATAGGAACTATTTACATTGTATTAGGTGTTACAAGTAATTTAGAGATGATTTAAAATGGATGGGAGGATGTCTGTAGGTTATATGCAAATACTACGACATTTTACATAAGGCACTTGAGAATCTGTGGACTTTGGTATCCATGGGGTCCTGAAAGCAGTATCCTCCACATATACTAGGGAATGACTATACTTTTGCTTGAGAGTCACTGTGGTAGATCCTCTCTGTTCAAACCAAATGGGGCTAAGCCAGAAAGGAATTGATTTAACTGAAATGGAACTCTTAACCACTAAGACAAAAGTGCTTCTGAACTAGGAGCACCTCTGCCTTGTGTGTGTCTGAATATAAAAGTGGATGCCATCTTTCCAGTGGTACAACCAAGCTGTTCTGCGCCAACTCCACCATCTGGTGGTTGGCATAAGGAACAACTGTTTAAACAGTCTTTTTCTGGAACTTTCTCCTGGTATACAGGTAGAATAAAAAACATCTGTGTTCAAAGAAGCTAAATAATTCTGATGCACATCCCAGGATAAGGACCACTACTCTAGGCAACGGTTTTTGTTTGCTTGGTTCCCTCTGAGAGCTCTGTGTCAATCAAAGGATCAGGAATATGACTCACTCTGTCTTAAAAAGTACACATATATAATTTAGAATATATTTTTAATATTGTTTTTTCTAATTTTTCGATAAATGCCATAGGAATATCTTCACAACACTAAGCAAAACCAAAAATTCTTTACTTTTGCCAGTAATTAAAAAAGTGTTACGTTTCCAGGTGAAATTAGATATGGATTTTTAATTCACTGCAAGTGTCTGGACGTACTTTCGCGATTCACCAAGGAAAGAGAAACACGAGGACTCCCTGGAATTTTAAGTAAAGGGACTCTTCTCTGGGGAATCTTGCGATTTCTCAAAGAAGGGTCTCAGATCACCCTACAATGAAGGCAAAAATAATCAACAAGTCCTATCCAAGGATTCAGAATTTCCCGTCAGCTCTGAACACAGAGTCAAATGTTACCTACCGGAGATTTGAGGATAGCACCTAAAAGAAGCTAGGGAAAAAGGCAACTACAAAGAGATTATCTGGGAAAAAGAAAACTTAAAAACCATTCTCCCTGAAGACACTGCAACTATACAAAAACAGAAAAGAGGTCTTAAACATAAATTTCTCTTCCCTGCAAGTCATAAGCCTTGAGACTGAAAAGTGTCAAGGACAACTGATAAAAGTAGATCTCGACCACAGTATATGACAATGACATTTCAGGACACTTAAAACAAAGAAAAGATACAGCTTCCTGCCAAAACCAAAAACATGCTATATACAAAAGATTAAGAACCAGAACAGTGTCAGACTTTCAACTACAGGAGATAGTGGAACAGTGTTATTCAAAATTCTGAGAAAAAATAATTCATAGCCTCCATGAAAAAATTTAGAATTTCCGTGGTGGTCAAATTGTTAAAAAAGAAATAAGAAAACAAAATTTAAAAAAAATTAGAATTAGCTTTTCATTTTTTTATACCCACTGAAATTATCAAATGAGTGTGAGGCTAAAATAAGAGTTAAAAGCTGAATGGCATATTTTGCTTTCTAAACCTCTATTGGGTCAACCGTAAGACATGGAATTTAGTAAAACTTTTTTATGGTTTATCTACAATAAAACTTTTTTCCAGGAAGGTAGGTGATGTTCTCCACCAAAATGAAGTACACCAAGAAAGAAAAAGACATCTTTTTTCTTTGAGGAAAGAGGAAGGACCCAGGTAAGGCGAAAGCGATCCCCAGAGTGCTGAAAAACGCCCGTGTTGACAGCGGTACAGGAGGCCATGTGGCGCCCAGCCTAGCCAGGCTGAAGACACGGGGACAGGTCGGGAGAGATTTTGTCAAAAAGATGGAACAGGACGCTTAAGTTGTTCAGACAGAGGAGATGAACACACCAAGCAAATGAAAAAACAAAGGCAATCATTGAATAAATGTGTGCAGGTACAACAATCACATTCAGACACTATTTCCATACGACTTAATGCTATTTGGCAATGAAAAGGGGGATGAAGTACTGACATATGAAAGAACCTCTAAAACAATAAAACAGGCATGAAGCTGTGTGAAAGAAGCCAGCTGCAAAAGACCACACACTGCCTGATTCCATTTCCATGAAGTGTCCTGCACAGGCAATGTATAGAACAGAAAGTAGAGGAGTGGCTGCCGAGGGGAGGGAAATAGACGGGAGGTTTCTATTCTAAAATTGATCGTGTATGGAGCTGGAAAACTCCGTAAATATATGGACGCTACTGAATTTTATACTTAAAATGGAAGAACTTTACAATACATCGCAATAAACCCTATTTTAAAAAAAGTAGAGCCAGAACAATAAACAAAAGCAAAAACATTATTTCTTAGATTCCCTGATAGACCACCTTGGAGAATCAACCTTGCCAGGCCGTCTTCAGGCCCTCCCCGAGCACACTTAAGCACCTGCGCACTCACAGTCCTGATGATGTAAACGTAAACAGACCCTGAATAGCAACCTAACAAAAATCATTATGTTATTCAATTCTGCTGAGGTCTAAAAAAAAATCTTTACATTATGATAGTAGTAAGAAAGGATGAAACATCTGAGTGTTCATGGTGGGGGTGAGAAGAGTGAAAAAGAGATGAATTCTTCCCTGTGGAAAGGTGCCAATAAATTATGCCTAAAACTGGAAAATCAAGAATTAGCAGCTAGAAAATAGTAACCCACAAGGAACAATGAAAGGGAAGTATGAGATTGCTTCTTTCTTTAAAAGCCTTAAATTATCCTTTGACTTTTAAATTATAAGTATAATAAACATTTTTAAAAATTAAAAATACTCCAAAAAAAAGAAAAAAAAAAAAAGAGAGAGAGAGAAAAGAAAATATGTGATTCATCAAAAATTCAACAATAAAAAAGGGATGAAGTTAAAACTGGGAAGTTTTTCTTCTTTCTCCAGTCCCACTCAATAGTAGATACTATTGAGAATTAAAAATACTAATTTTTAAATTTCTTTGTGTTAAGTTAATATTATATGGACTCTACAGACTTCAGTTTCTAGGTATACGAACAATGGAAATAAGTGTAACATGTGACAAATATAACAGGATTCATACAGTTTTATTCAAAATAACATCAAATGGAAATAATCAAATATTTATAAACAGAAGAATGAATAAATAATGGTATATTCAGACCATGAGGTAGTATTCTAGTACTATACCAGTGTTGTTTAACCTTCTTTATCTCACAGCACACTTGAATCTATAGTTCAACTTGCATGGCACACTTAAATTATGTTGATTAAAAAAAAGTAAAAAATATATACTTACTATGCTTTGAACTTCTTTCAAAATAATTTCAGTAATGATCTTTAAAAATTTTTATGGTCCACCTAAGATCCTCTCTCGGCACACCAGTGTGCTGTGGCATTCTAGTCGAAAGTCACTGTACTATACAGTCTCCTAATTTTCTGCTTGTTTAGAAGCAGACTGTCCAATTACTAATACTAAAAGTTGATGCTAAATCATAATCAAATATTGTCACAAAATCATCAATAATCTCATGTACTTCTTTGGAAGGGCATTTTTACAGAGCTTAACAGCATAAGTAAACTAGTGGGTAACTGTCAAAAAATGATCTTCCAATAATTTTAGTTTTACTATACATTTACTACATAAATCATATATATGTATCAACTATCAACTAAAAGTGCTTTAGAAAAATAAAAGCAATTCCACAATCTATAATCCTGAGATAACCCATTAACAGGCTAGTATATTTTTCAGGACAACTTTTCTAACCTGCTTTTCAAAAATGGATTGCTCACTATACATATTGTTTGTTTTATAACTTGCTTTGAGAAACATCAAACATTTCTTTGATAATCTTTAATGATCAAAGATTCTTTATGATTATGATCATTCATTATGATCAAAATCATAATCTTTTAATGATTGCATGGTATCTCATTTAGGAATGTATCATCATCTGTTTAACCAATCCTCTTGTTTGGAAATTTAAGTTTATATCCCCTCATTATCATAAATAGCACTGCCATGAACTTTTTTTTTTTGAGATAGAGTCTCAAGCTGTTACCCTGGGTAGAGTGCCGTGGCATCACAGTTAACAGCAACCTCCAACTCTTGGGCTTAAGCGATTCTCTTGCCTCAGCCTCCTAAGCAGCTGGGACTACAAGCGCCCGCCACAACACCTGGCTATTTTTTATTATTGTTGCTGCAGTTGTCATTGTTGTTTTAGCTGGCCTGGGCCGGGTTCGAACCCGCTAGCCTGGGCGTTATGTGGCCAGTGCTCTACCCATTGAGCTACGGGCACCACCTGCCATGAACGTTTTTGAACTCACAGGTCTGTACAGTTATTTAAGACATACGGGCAAAAGTATAAAATATAGTGAGTGGAAGGGCTTTAACACTCTTTAAGAATTTTGATTTCTATGTTTAAGTTGCCTTCCAGAAAGGTGGTTAAGAGTTACACATCTGGTGTATCTTACAATGGTATATGTGAAACTTAGTAAATGTGGAAGGTAAATGTCTTAACATAATAACTGTGAAACTGCCAGGAAGGCTATGTTAACCAGTGTGATGTAAATGTGTCAACCAGTCTGTGAAACTAGTGTATGATGTCCCATGATCATATCATTGCACACAGCTATGATTTAATAAAAATAAAATAAAATCAAATAAAATAAAACCATATTTAAAATGAAAAAAATAAAATAAAATAAGTTACTCCTCCATTACCAAAAGCATAACTATATCATAGTTTTTAAATTCAAAGAATACTTTAGCACACAGAATGTTTCTTTTTATGACCTCTTGTCTCATGAGTACAATCAAGATGTTTTCTTATTTATCTAAGAGCATTGATTATAGGTTCTATGAGGTGATTGCTTCCTGCTCTTTTTTCCTCAATTTCTTTCCTTATATAGCTTTTCAGAGTATCAAAAGAGGAATTTTGCTTAAATATCTGGTCCCTGACTGTCCACCTTTGAGTGTAAGGTACTAAAAAGAGAATTGAAATCTCCCTGTGCATGAATGTTGTTTGATGACATCAGTGTTAAACAAAAGTAGTAGTCATTTTATTATGGACTTTCAAATGTTTATAATTCTAATTTATCTTATGATGGTCAGTTTTTTCAGAGAGAATTTTCCTAAGCTCCTGTTTTGAGATCATGCGCATGGCTGCCAGCATTCTGGAAGGCACTTTGGAGAAAGAAGCTGGCACAGTCACTATTTAGTTGGTACAGTTTCAATAACTCGCCTGTTTTCAGGCACAGTTTTCAGACAAATATTTGTCCCAATTCAAAGAATCATGGTTTTACCTTTTTAAAGAGTATACGTATAGTCTTTTCCGTGGGCGGGGGAGGGCCAGTTTGCTCAGCTAAAGGGTTGATGAAAGCTTTATGTAAGTCTAACTGCTTCATATATAGACTTTTATCCAATAATCACTGTTTTATTCCTCAGCCATACCCCCGCCATCATAGGTACCTAGCACCTACAACTCCTCTGTCTTTATGAAATTCTGAGGTACAAATTGACTTGTTTCTGAGATTTCTCCCCTGCTGGCTTAAGTTTCTGTTTTCAAAGCTTTGTTGAGTCAGTTTCCATTTATCCATCTGCTTTCTGGTTCCTAAAATTTTAATGTTATTTTCTCATCTTCCGTTACCTTTGGCCTTGTGGGTTTATTTCTTTTTGCTCACCCTGCTATTATTTTAGTAGCGTTTTCAAAGGAAGCAGTAGTAAGTTTCTATTCTTAATTCACTACCTCCACCTGCAATTTGGTCTTCATTATATATTGCTTGAAAATATTATGGTAACTTCTTATCTAATCTGTCACTTTCTCATCACCTCATTTACTTTATTCTCCCACCCCTTACTCCTAGTTCTACTTCAGACTCCTAGTGGACAAAATTCAAAAAAACTTAATTCATTTTGGAAAGGGTCATTCCCCTTAGTAGGTATATGTAGTTCCTCTTGTGGTTTTTAACTATAGAATATTTTGTCATCTGTAATGGGGGGGGGGGGGAGTAGTATTCCAGATGCAAAGAATGATCTGAGCTGAAAACTTGCATAGAGGCAGAAAGTATAAGATACATTTAAGGAGCAGCAATAACTCCATTTTGTTAGATATGGGGGATTGGTAAAATATGTCAAAGGGCAAGATAATTAAGACTTTTAATGTCAATCTCAACTGGAATAGAATTTTTAATAATGTGGTTTCAAATTGTAACTTTGAGACTACCACTAAACTAGAAAAGAAATTGTATTTGTCTAAGAGCAATGCAATTCTTTAAACAAGTAAATAATTTCTAGAATTTGAAGATTAGTTCATGGTTAAAAAAAAAAAACACACAAGAAATCTCTTAGCTCTTGGAATGTTACTTTTTATTGCCTTCCGCTTCTCTCAGCATACTTTTGTATTCATCTGATTAGTAAGAACTAATGAGAGGCTATAAAATGTAGATTTGTTTTTTCTAGGCCTTTTAGCACAGTTGACAAAGAATTTTGAGATTAGGGACTTGATCAATAAAACAATTATCTCTACAAGTACCTACCATGGTGGGGACTGTGGCAAGAAGAGAGAAGAAATAGATTGCCTGATTCCTAACACAGCTGGGCATATATATAACAAGACAAAGTTTTCCCTTGAGTGCATTTTTTTTTTTTGCTTTATTTATTTTTTAAGTCATTTGTACATAGATTATAAATACATTTATGCCATTATGGGATTCGATGTATTGATTATTTGTACAAATTGGAGTGCTTACATCCTAGGATCCTGGGACAGAAAATGGGATCAATCTTTAGAACAAAGAGGGAAATTTTCTTCTGCTCTTGGAGCAGCTATCAACAGGAGATAGAATGTTATTAGTCACAAAGATAGCTGAGTCTGGAAAGCCCTTCAGATTTATCCACCTTGGTGCTACAGACAGACTTATAGAAAATGCATACATGTGTATGTCCAGACTCAAAAATCTGAGTCTAGTTCATTGGTACAGGAAGACCTGGCTGTGAAACAAAGTCACAAGAAACAAAGTGGGCAAGTGTAGCTGAGCTCCATCCCTGTTTAGGGAAGTACTCACAGGCTCAGAGCTGAGCAGGCTTGTACTGGGCAGGTTTTTTGAAAAGAGCCATGCTCAATTTATTGTGGCTCATCCAGCAACAAACAAGAATTATGGCATCGGAATATTTCAATAGTGACAACAAAGGTCAAGCTGGACTGCTGGGTTGTCTTTGTTTCAATAAGCATATCTTGTACCAGTGGCATTGGTAACAGCTAAAAAGAGTTCAACTCCTTGGTTGACTGCTCAGAGGATGGTTACCAGAACTGACCTCTAAGGCTAAATAAGCATCCCTAGAGGTCTTAGAGTTGTCAGCAAAGCAAGCAGCTTGGGGAGAAAAAAAGGTGTAGAGACATTTAATTTGAAAACTAAAAAGAAAGTGACATTATTTTATGTTCTAGGCTGATACTAAGAGTTATGTATAAACACATATAACAAGCATTTCAGAATTATGTACTGAAAAGTACTTGAAAGTAATACTTTATTAATAACTGCATGCTTAAAAATTCTAAATAAAGAACCCCAAAACTAAGTAAAGAGCAAATTTTACTCATAAGTACTCAGTCCAGGAAAGATTGCTCAAATTAAATTCCCAGATGGATTTTGAAAAGGACAAAGCCTATGAATCTGTACATATGAATGAAGGCAATGAGATAAAGTTAAATTCTAGGGGCCAGGAGCGGTGGCTAACGCCTGTAATCCTAGCACTTTGGGAGGCTGAGGCGAGTGGATTGCTTGAGCTCGGGAGTTTGAGACCAGCAAGAGCAAGACCCCATCTCTAAAAAATAGATGGACATTGTGGCAGGCATCTGTAGTCCCAGCTACTCGGGAATCTGAGACAAGAGGATCACTTAAGCCCTAGAGTTTGAAGTTGCTGTGTATGTCCACAGCACTCTACCAAGGTCAACGAAGTGAAACTCTTGTCTAAAAAAAAAAAAAAAGGAAGGGCGGGAGGGAAGGAAGGAGGAAGGAGAGCAGGAAGGAACGGGAAGGGAAGGAAGAGTTAGATTCTAGGGCACCAAACCAAAATAAAATTGAGTTGAATTTCTTTATTTTAGTTGTGTAATAAACAATCATCAGCAGAAAATTTCCACCCCTCCCTTTTTTTTTTTTTTTTTGACAATCTCCTACTCTCATCACAGAAATGAAGGTGTTTTATAGATTTCCACCTAAAAGCATAGAAGACAAGAAAAGTCACACTTGAGGACAGCAAATAGAGTGAGCAACTAAAGTGGAAGATCTTTTATAGAAGTAAAGTTAAGTTTTAAAATAGTTCTAATGATGAAGTATCTTGAGTAATAAACTTACTAATTAATAGTCGGCCACTGTGGATACCTGAAGAATAATATTGTACTAATATTCTCAATATTTGGTTGGTATGGCAAAATCAGATGATGAGAATTCCTAGCAAGCCATTGCAATAATTTACACATGAGATGGTTAAGGCCAGAGAGCTGAGAAGTGAAGGAATTAGGAGCTGGGAGTAGCTCCTAATTCCATGGTATTGATGGAAAAGTGAAATCTCAAAGTTATTACAAAGAAAGAATAAGCAGAATCTGTAATTGTAGGTCAAAATAGAGCTAGGAAAAAATGATAACAGGGTTATGTTGCTGGAAATATTCAAGGTGTTGATAGTAATGAGAAAATTAGTGAAGATAGCCCTTGTGGGAAGATGGGCTTGATTTTCAGTATGAGGTTCCAGGAGTTGTAGCATTCAAGTTGAAATGTTCTGTGAACAATGGTGTATATGAACAAAAAAGAAGGCAAGAAGTATAATTGTAGATTGGAGTATGATAGTCCAAACTTAACATGTGAAGCCTTAATACTCAACCTATAACCTTCAGAAATATAATATTGAAGGAGTGAAAAAGTTGGTATTTAGCCTTGAGAAATACCCAGAATTAGAGGAAATGAACTAGTGATGGACACATCAGAGAGAGTTGGAAGGAATTACTTAATCTCCAAATTGTCATATAATCCACAATGCCATGAATTCACCTCTAAAAAATCCACCAAAGTGGACCTCCAGTCTGCTATTAAGAACCTAAAGACATATTATTTTATTTAAACCAAAGCAAGAGAGCAGAGAAATAACAACTGTGGTGGTTGATGTGGTATAGGATTGCAGGATTGTACAAAACTTTCCTAGACAGTATCTTTACTATCGTAACAACTCACTGAAATGATTGTTATTATATATGTTGTATAGATGAGGAACTGAAAGAATAGTTAATTCCCTAAATTTCTAAAAAATGAAAACAGTGGGGAAAAACACTGCATTTAACAAGGAAGTCATTTGAGAGAACATTGAGTTTCTCAAACTTTACAGAGTGATTGGGGAAAAATTATTTCTATATAGGCCTTATTTTGAAGATGGGAACTTCTATACTCTTAATTCTTGCTGATGGTTGTAAACTTTCTTTAGATAGTCACCAAGCAGGCTCTTATAACACAGAGCAGTTAGTAATAAGCCAACCAAGGCATCTGTTCTACTCAAATTCTGACAAGTATATTACACAAAAATTCATGGACACAATGGTAAATAAAGTACAGTAATATTTTATTCAGAATACAGGTATGTGTTGAGCTAGAGATGTTTCATTTTACTAGGACTTTATCCTTCTGTGCTTTTTTTAAACTTCCCTATTTTTTTCTTTAAACTACTGACTTAAACTATAAATAAGGACCATTTGTAAAAAAAAAAAAAAAAAAAAAAAAAAAAAATACCTGAGAGAAAATAAATTTATAAACATACATCCAACTATCTACATTTTATTTAAAGAAGCTCATGATCATCTGCAACCTGAAACCCCTTCTATTCCTCCTTCCAACCCCTTAAAGTTTTCTCAATTCATTGTACTTGTTTCCCACTTCATAGCATTTTCTATTCATTTTCTCTCTCCATCCCGCTCCCCACTACCTCTCTCCCTGTTTCTCTCTCCTTCCATCTCCTCTTTCTCTCATCCATTTATGTAAATCTTCCTTAGCACAGTCCCATCAATCAACAAGGAATAGTAAATCAGACATTCTGCCCAGAATGTGGACATGAGCAGCCTCGAAAGTGGGAAGATGAGATGTAGACTGGGAAAGGCTTATTTTAACAGACCTAACAATTAAAAAAATGCTATGTTTATAGTGTATCTGCATACCCATCTGTTTCTTTTGTAGGATATTCAATCTAAAATTTATAAATTATTTATGGACTACTAGTCAGGGCATTCACTACTAGTCTATCTAAAAATGAATTAGAATCTTTTTAAATCTTTTTTTATAGTGTTCTATATATTTTTCATTAGTTAAATGACTCTGGGCAACTACTCTTAAACATTGGCAATGTGAGAGACTCCCATATATCCTTTATCCAGATTTGCCAGTTGCCTCATTTTCTATGCTCAGAGGGCTCTAGGCCTATAGATCCCAAACTGTGCATCAAGGCACCCCTGGGCAACTGCAGCCAACTCTCTGGGGCACTAGGAGATGTTTTAAATTTTTGAGAGAAACACAACAACATCTGTTGAGTACAATCTGAACTACTAATATTAAATTGTTAGGACTTTTAGCCTGAAGAAACTATGAAAAAATGCATACAAGCCTGAGGGATGCATAGGACTTGTTTTACCAGTTAGTCCGTGTTTCTATATGCCAAACTTGCTGATTGACCAAATCAATTTTATTTACTTAGATTTTTTTTTAACTGATGTAAGCCTTGAGAAAAACCTTGTTAGCATAAATAAATTGGTGGACATAGAAAGAGATTCATTATGGCAGTGTTATTCTTTGAACTCAACTTCTGGTATATTTGTATACCAGATACATAAGAAAAGAGTTGAGAAATCATCATACTTATAAAAGGATTTATTGTCTAGACCTGCATTGACCAGTAGCCACTAGCCACAAATGGCTACTTAAATTTAAATTCGCTAAAATTAAATAAAATTTAAAATTCAGTTTCTCAGTCGCACTGGCGGTATTTTGAGTACTCAACATGCATGTTTAGTTAGTGGCTACGGTGTTAGCACAGATAAATAGACCATTTTCGTCATTGTGGAAAGTTCTGTTGAATGATGGTGGTCTAGATATTGGAGCCATCTTTCTCAATACTTCTTCCAATATTTTGAATTATTCTGTTTTTAGTACCGGAGAGGTTTTCCTATCTCAAGATAAATAAGGAATAGACTTTTATTTTAGTATACATGTTATGCTGATTTTTTTTCTTAGTGATTTTGTCTTTTTACTCAACTTTTTATCTTTTTGAAATTCACTCATTAATTTATCTAACTTGTATTCATTTTACTTTTGTGTTGAATAACATCTCATTGTATGAATATGCTTTATGCATTTTCACACACACAGATAGCATTTTCCCAACTTGTTTTTGGCTGTTAAAATCAGCACTAAACCAGTGCTGCTCTGAAATTTTTCTTGTTTTTTTTTTTTCTTTATCCCCCAGGAGAAAAGCATATTCTAAAATTCTCGTTGTCGTTTCCTAAGACCCATGTGCAAATTTCTCTAGAATATATAACTAGGAGTAGAATTTGTGGGTCATAGGGCATTTTCATCTTCAACTTTACTGGATAATGCCAAATTGTGATTTAAACTGGTCCACACTCCCATCAGCAGTAAGTCAGGGTTCTGATTCTTCTTCACGTGTAATTTCAATTTAGGTTTAGCTGCAACTGACAAAGCAACTGACTAACAGTGGCTTAAAAAAAAAGGAAAAATTTATTTCTCTTCATGTAGATAAGGTGTAAACAATTCAGCATAACGTGGTGGGTTCAAGTCTTCTGTCTTGTTGCTCCACCATTCTCAGGGTATGCAGCTTACAAGGTGAAGTGTTACGAGGTTATCATATTCTCTTACTACCACCTTCTTCCCCCTGACCCCACAACGCCAGCTTCCCACCTCTGTACCAATCTAAGGGAGTGGTTTGGAAATCTGGCAATATTATTCCCCTTTTTCTCTACACACTACTATGTACAAGTGTGTTTCCTAAGAACAGATCACTCTTGGACATAACTGAAGTATAATTACCCATATCAGGAAAGTTAACATTATACAATACTATCAAGCAATAGCCCATATTCATATTTGGTCAGTTCCAATAATGTCCTCATAGCTATTCCCTATCTACTTAATCCAGAACCCAATCAAAAATCATATATTGCATTTAGTTGCCATATCTCTGTAGGAATATTTAATCCACAGAAGTTCCTCAGAACTTCTTTGTCTTGCTTGACCTTGACATTTTTGAAGGCCATTTAACTTATAGAATGCCCATCAATTTCGGCTTGCATAAAGTTTGCTCAAATTAAATTCCAAGTAGGTATTTGGAGCAGAAATAGCCAGATCGGATGGTGTGTTCTTCTCAGCGAACCCCATCAGGAGGCCCAAAATACTGGTTTGGTTTAAGGTGATGAGAAGTTAGATCACTTGATTAAGGTGCTATCTGCTAGGGACTCTCCATAGGATGTTACTGCATTTTTCTTTCTAATTAATAGACATGTATGAGTAGATATTTGAGGCTATGTAAATATTCCATTCCTCATCAGCTTTAGTTACCATAGATCATTATCTGGCACCACTATTCTTTTTCTGTTTGTTAGTTGACATTTTCTTATAAAGGAGTTTTCTCTCCTCTCTCTTGTGTTTGCTTGTTCATATCAGTATTAATACTAATTTTATTCAATAGGTTAATAATTCATTGTTTTGATATATAAATTGTTCCAGGTTTGTCAAGTAGGAACTCCTTTAAACTGCCTCCTGCGCCCTTTCAATATGTCCCCACTATTATTTGAATATTTCCTCACTTGCTGGAGTAAGATGCTCCAGGCTTGTCTTGTACTTTCTGCACCAGTTAAAATTAGCCTTTCTCATTGGGGCCTGTTGTTTTTAGTGGACAGCGGTATTGTAAAACCAAAATACCCGCACTAAGTGTGCTCAGTGATGCTGGCGTATCGCTGCATCTAGATTCTCTCAACTGATAGAACTAGAAAGTGTGTTTTTATATTTCTAAGCCCATTACTTTTATATACACATGTATATACCTATATACGTATTTTTCTATCTTTCAAACAATGTGTCTATCTTGATAACTCCAATTCCAGTTTAACGTAATAATTAAGTTCTTCTCCCTTTCCATATTTGTAACTCCCTTCTCTAACAGTATAAAATCTGGCGTTCGTTATTCTCAGTGTTTACTTATTTGCTCAAGCCTAGAATTCACAGAAGTTAGTTTCATACTGTTAACTCAGATTATTGCAAAAAACAAACAAACAAACACCAAAGCCTACTAACTAGGATTTAATGTTTTATAGTTCTTTTTTAAAGATAAAATTCATGTACGGTGAGAGGTATACAATTTGATGAGTTTGTTTTTTAAAATATAACCACCCGTGTGATGCATGCCTCTATTAAGGTATGCTTTAGAACATTTCTACCATTCAAGATAGTTTTTTGTGGACCCTTTTTTATTTATTTATTTATTTAATTGTTAAATCATAGCTGTGTACATTAGTGCAATCACCTGTACCCATTCTAACATGCACCATAGGTGTGGCCCCACCCATTACCCTCCCTCCACCAAAACCTCCCCCCTCCCTTCCCCTTCCTTGGTCCTTTCCCCATAGT
>CAUYPK010143088.1:0-21378 GCA_963574355.1 Loris lydekkerianus
CACAGGGCATGCACAATTCCTATACAAAGCAGTGGGGCACGCTAAGGCCACGAGCACAGCATGCGGCCTCCGGGCCAATTAGGGTTACTTCCTTAAACTTGTTTATCATTAAAGCCGCAGCGGATGTACTTCCTCTCAGCACAATGTTGTTACTCAGGGGCGTGCCAGGCCCGGGCACAGCCCCTGACATTTTACTACATTAGCGCCTATGTTAACTGTTTATTATACCACAGGTAGACATTATGCATAGTGCTTCATATATAATCTGAACAAACCATTGAAATGCTATGATGAATATATGATAACACCCATTTTATAGATAAGAAAGCTGTAGCACTGAAAGGTGAAGTGATTTGCCCAAGGTCACACAAGGATTAAGGGCCCTGCAGAGATTTAAACTCAGACCATGCTGAGAATCCTCATACCTTACCTGTCAGATGGGTATACAAATGCCCATTAAACCCAGAATGTCACAACACAGTATGATAGTTGTACCTATAGATTTTTTCCAATGGTACAGTGGGAGCATGGATTCTGAGTTTTGCTTTGAGGCAAAAGCCCCCCCCCCCTTCTCCAGCCCTCAGGGCATAAAGGCAGAGCCCCTCCAAACCCATCATGGCTTCTGATCTCCAGAACAGAAAGAGACACCTCTAGCCCCAAGTCTTCCCCCAAGTCACAAGCTGAGGCAGGGCTAAGAGGGAGCTTTCAGGGCTTAGGGGACCCTTGGGGCCACAGCCTCCTGCTGCCTTCAAGCCCCAGGTCACTGCTCCATCCAGGTTCCTATCACCCTCTCCTGCTCCTCCTCAGGCTCCAGGGCTTGACCTGTCTCCTCTCTTCCTACAGCTACCTCGTTTGTGGCTCCCAACCAAGGTTTTTCTCTAACATGCCCGCAAAACAGAAGTTGGTCTCAAGCGTTCTGAATTTTAACCTTCTTATCGGACAAAAAGCAAATCAAAAGTTCCCCATTTATCCCATCCTTTCCATAAAAGGCAGAAGCTCACATTCGTAATTTTCAGTGACCAGACTAAGCAATTCAGGTGAAAAGGAGGTGAATATATCCAGTTGCTATGACAACAGCAAGACATAAAATGGCATAGCAACTCATAAGACAAGCTCTTAAAATGACATAAATTTGAATTATTTTACAAGAAACCATTCAAAACTATATGTATATATAAATAGTTATAGATATTATAAAATATATGTATTATAAAACATACATAAATATTTTATATATGTATAAAAATTTTTATATATGTATAAAAATAACTGGCCAATTGAAAGAATGAAGTATAACACACAAATAAACCACCTTGAATTAATCAGGCAATTAAAGAGGCACATGCAATTCTAATCTTCAAGAGACTATGGGAAAGACGGGGGATTACTCAACCATTCTTGCACCTCTGCAAGGTTATTTGTCAATCATATTGATCCAACTACATTAATGTTAAAATTTCCCACTTCTACCACAGAGCTGAGAACTCAGACATAACTAAATTACAACCCAACAAGCCTGAAAACAGCAGTGTCTGTCTTCAATTTGACACTGTTAACTATTCTCTCAAGATTCTCTCTTTTGTGGTTTTTCTGACCCTACACTCATTTACAACCTTCCTTCCTCCCATATGGTTCCTCTCTTTCTCCATCTGGTCTTCCCACGGTTTTGTAGATGGTACTTACCCATTTGGTATCTAACCATGTGTCCTCAATTGTCACCTCTTGATTGGTGACTCACAAATCTATACCTCCACTCCCAAACCTTCTTCAAGCATGCAGACTCCACTGCATGAAAAAAAAAAAAAAAAAACCTCAACTTGCCTCTTCAAAGACACCTCAGAATCAGTCCTATATTTAAGCTGAAAGACTATTTATCCTCTTCCTGAATTTCCTAATGAGGTAAATGATCCCAACACCTTCCAGAAATTCAGGAAGAAATTCACCTTCCACAAATTCAATCTTGTGGCGGGGCACACTTGAGACTAGAGGTGTCTCTTTCTGTTCTGCAGGTTGGAAGTCATGATGGCCTTGTAGGGGCTCTGCCCTTGTGCCCTGAAGGCTGAGATTTTTAGAGACTAAAAAAACTTTTTAGTCATTGCCTTTCCTTTTCTTTTTATTTCAGTTTAATGTTAGCATGCAAACAACTAGGTTACAATATTTTCATTTGTTCTATAGGCACCCTCTTGTAGTTGTGTCCCACATCCAAAAGTTGTGTCATATACCTTTACATTGTGCCCATTAAGTGGGAGCTCTCCCTCCTCTCCTTTCCCTCCTCTTTAATTCTCCCCCCCCCAACTTGAATTGAGTTTTTCTCCTATGTGGGTATGTATTAGATCATTTCCTAGCTTCATATTAGTATTAAGTACATTGGTTATTTGCTTTTCCATTCTTGTGATACTTCAATAAGAATGTGCTTCAACTCCATCCAGGTTAATATAAAAGATGGAAAGTCTCCATCTTTTTTTAAAGCTGAATAGTAGCTTGTTAATCCATTCCTGAGTTGATGGGCATTTAGGTTGTTTCCACATCTTGGAGATTGTAAACTGAGCTGCAATAAACAATCATATGTCCTTGTGATAAAATGATTTTTTTTCTTCTGGGTAGATCCCTAGTAATGGGATTGCAAGATCAAATGAGAGGTTTAATTTGAATTCTTTGAGGATTCTCTATCCTTCTTTCCAAAGAGTCTATATTAGTTTGCAGTCCCACTAATATCATAAACATGTGCCCCCTCTCCACCAGCATCTATAACTCTGGGACTTTGGGATGTGGGCTAGGTGTTAGGGTTAGATGATATCTCAAGGTGGTTTTGATTTGTATTTCTCTGATGATTAAGGATGATGAGCATTTTTTTCATGTTTGTTAGCCATTCATCTGTCTTCCTCGGTGAAGGTTCTGTTCATGTCTCTTGGCCAGTGATAGATGGGATTGTTAGCTCTTTTTTGTTGATTAATTTGAATTCTTTATAGATTCTAGTTATCATTCTTTTGTCAGATTCGTAACATGCAAATATCTTTTCCCATTCTGAAGGCTGCCTATTTGCTTTATGCCTTTCCTTTTTCACTGGCTTCCAGGTACTAATCCCTATAAACTCTACCTGTTGAATAGCTATAAAATCTCTCTGCTCCACTGTAGTCAGTGTGGGCACCACCACATTCAGAACTGTCCATCACTTCTCATACACCATGCCAATCAGCTCCCAACTGCTCCCACTGATTTCAAGCCTTCCTTATTTCAGTATTGTCCATATAGCCTAATCATAAGAATCACTTTGGTTTGGTTTGGTTTGTTTGGTTTGGTTTTTGGAGTGTCTGGCTGGGGCTGGGTTTGAACCTGCCACCTCCGGCATATGGGGCCGGCACCCTACTCCTTTGAGCCACAGGCATCTCCCTGTTTTGATTTTTTTAAATACAGGTTTCTAGACCTTGCTCTAGACCTAACGAATCAGTATCTACAACAGAGGGACATGGGAACTTACATTTTTCTAGGTATTCATAGATGATTCCTGTAATCAGACAAAAATAACCTACTCAGTTCTATAGAGCATCTTAATTCATAGCCCTTGGCCAAATTTCTCATAGCTCTCATTGCTAGTAAAATCAAATGCAAATTTCGACCTTGACATTTAAGGCCCTCCACAAAGGCCCCATACTATTTGTCCTTTCCAGAACTTTTTCTACATCTTTCCACTATATTGTTTTTGTTCACATACTCTCAGCCTAGACTATCCTGTACCCACCTCTCTCTGTGTTCAAATCCATCCTTCATGGTTCATCTTAGCTTTACTTACAGACTTTTTTGGTAGCAACAACATAGCCAAGTAGATATCTCTATTACTATGCTTGTTATATTATCATTTTGTGTGTGTCATGTTCATCTCTCCCCTGTGACAAGAACCGCCCCCCTGAGGAATATGGCTATACCATTATTCATCTTTGTATTCTTAGGGTGATTATATTAAGTGACACCCTGTTGGAGCTCAAAAATGTTTGGATAAAGTTGGGTATGGTGGCTCACTCCCATAATACTAACACTCTGGGAGGCCAAGGCAGGTGGATTGTTTGAGTTCAGGAGTTTAAGACCAGCCTGCACAAGAGTAAGACCCTGTCTGTACTAAAAATAGAAAAAACTAGCCAGGCGTTATGGTGGGTGCTTATAGTCCCAGCTACATGGGAAGCTGAGGCAAGAGGTTTGCTTGAGCCCAAGAGTTTGAGGTTGCTCTGAGCTATCATGATGCCGTGGCTCTCTATCCAGAGCTCTGTCTCAAAAAAAGAAATGCTTGGGTGAAGATGTACAATAGAAACAATTATCAAAACCAACTGTTTAGAGCAATCAGGCTTGCTCATTCTTCCCCCAGCTCATATTACATTTTTCACCACCCTGGCTGACGCACATCCTCACCACAGCCTGGATGCCCCCCCTCTTCTCTCCTTTCACTAATTAAGTCCCACACAGTGTCTCTCAAAATATGGGCCTCCTGCCACTTGAATCAGAATAACCTCCCTTGTCAAAACGAAGGTTTCTCCCAGACATGAAATTCAATCTCTGGGAGAGAAAGTCCAGGAGTCTGCGCTATTGACCAGCACTCCCAAGGGAATGTTTTGCACAGGAATGTTGAGAGTGTTTGTTTTCAAACCTGGCTCAAGCCCTACTCTTTCTAGAAACACAACAATATGAGCCGTTACTAAGGGCTTGATGCTGCTGCCCTGTGACTTTGTTTACTTTTGTGAGTTATGGATATGAAATAGAATGATAGAGAAAATGTCATGTAAACATGCAGATTAATATGCCCCTCAGATCAACCTGCCTCCATTCATGTCTAGTGACATGGCTGGGACTGCATAACTACTCCTTGTGACATGGAATTATGGATATCATAGGGCTTCTGGGTTGCATGAGATAACCCACAGAAAGTACAAGCAGAGTACCCTAAGAAATGTTAGTAGTTACTATTACCATGTGATTATCATTGTCCAGAAAAGTTCTTTCATTCAAGTTGGGTAAATAAGATACAAAACTAAGACTAACCATAAACTCCTGAGGATCTATTGTCTTTTCTGTTTCCCTCCAGTGTAGTGTTGCTCTGCAGATGAAATAGTGAATAAAAAACTATCAGACATGTAGGGAAAGGTTCCAAATATAGAAGCATCTAATTCCGAAGCATGATATAAAACTTTACTATTTGGGGTCTTATTCCTGGAAGCACAATCTATCCTGAGGTTCTAGATTGAAATTGTATGTGGAAATTCCCATCTAACCCATAACAAATGTCAGGAACTGAGCCGCTACCTCTGTTTGGAGATTTTACAGCCAAGCTCATGCTTGACCTTGTCATTGCCCAAAAAGAAGAACAGTAACTTCTCAGCTTGTGATTTCCGCAGTCAGGTATTTTAACCAACGTGTCTTTTCAGAGGCCTACACCCTCATCCCCCACCCAGTTTATTTCTTTCTTTCCCTCTCATCACCTTGATTTTTATTCTACTGCAGAGAATGATAACAGATATTCTCTGAAAGATTTAACTGGCTGACCCCTTTATAGCCTTTTATTAAAACAGTTCGGTGGGGGTTAGCTCTTCTCAGTATAATATTTGCTCTACTTGTGGAAACCTGGCCTTAGGCCTCCGCCATTTGGAATTATCACTCATTACATTATTTTCATTGAAAACATGATTTCTGGATTCAGTTCTTGTTTTTTAGCCATTATTTTAGATTGTAGCTTCTTACTGGCAAAGACTCTACACAGTGGTTCTCAACCTTCCTGATGCCACGACTCTTATTTAAAAATAATTTTATGGCTGGGGATCACCACAACATGAGGAACTGTATTAAAGGGTCGCGGCATTAGGAAGGTTGAGAATTACTGCTCTACAGGGACCAGGGCTCATGCATAACATTGACAGATGGTCCCTGCAATGCTCCATATTTTAAAATTATTTTAATTAAATAAAAGGTAACCAAAAACCAAGATGACATATCTTCCTAAAATTCATTCTCAAAAGCTATATCTAAGGGGCAAGTTTTCTTTTTGGGGAGCTATATTTTTTCTTTCTGTTCTATTAATAGCTTTATTGAGATAATGATTCACATATAATAAAATTCATCCTTCTAGTGTACATTTGATTTTTTAATATCCTCTGTGTTTTAATATATTCACAAAGTTGTGCAAACAACACTACTATGTAATTTTAGAACCAAAAAGAAAGACTATACAATTAGTAATCACCCCACACTCCTCCCCTCCAAGCCACTGGAAATCACCAATCTAACTTCCATCTGTATGGATTTGCCTCTTCTAGACATTCCATGCAAAAGAAAATATAGAATACCTGGTCTTCTCCAGCTAGTTTCTTTCATTAGTGCATTTTCAGGTTCACCCACATTGTAGCATCCATCAACACTTCATTCCTTTTTATTGCTAACTAATACTTTATTGTCTGAATACAGCACATTTTGTTTATCCATTCATCATTCATCAATAGTTTCCACTTTTTGGCTACCAAGAATAACAGCATTATAAACAACACGTGTACAAGTTTTTGATTCAATGTTGTCATTTCTCTTTCATATACTATAGGTAGGACTAAAATTGCTGGGTCATAGGTAACTTTATGTTTAAATAACAATTTGAGCAACTTTGCACTTTTCCAAAGTGGGTGCACCAGTGTACAATCCCAGCAGCTATAACGGTGCTAATTTCTCCACATCTTCATCAACATCTGTTTTCTTTCTTTAAAATCATAGCCACCTACTGGGTGTGAAATGGCATCTCATAGTGGCTTTGATTGCGTATGTTAGTCAGCCACTTGCATATCATCTCTGGGGAAATGTCTATTCAAATCTTTGCCCATGTTTTAATTAGATTAATAATCTTTCTATTGTTGAGTTATAAGAGTTTTTAATGTATTTAGATATAAGTAATGTATGTAGATATAAGTCCCTAATCAGATATATAATTTACAAATATTTTTTTCCAATTTTGTGGCTTGTCTTTTCACTTTTTTGATAATGTTCTTTGAAGCAAAAAGTGTTTTATTTTGATGCATTCCAATTTATCTATTCTTTTCTGTTGTCATCTTTTATATCTAAAAAATAATTCCCTAATGGATGATTGTAAATTGTCCCTGTGCCTTCTCAGAGGTTTTTTCTTCCAAATTAATATGGGGGTACATAAGTTTAGGTTACGTAGTTTGCTTTTGTAAGAGTAAAGCACGATGTTATGCTTTTAGCTCTTATGCTCTATGATTCATTTTGAGTTAACTTTTGTCTATAGTACTAATTAGGGGTCTGACTCATTGTGTTTATGAACATCCAGTTGTTCCAGCACCATATATTGAAGACTATTCTCTGCTTATTGAACAGTCTCTACACACTAGTCAAAATCAATTCACCATCAACTTAAAGGTTAATTTCCTAATCCTATTCCATCGATTTATGTCTATCCTTATGCCAGTATTACACTGTCTTGATGACTGTAGCTCCGTAGTAAGTTTTTAAGTAGGTAAATATGAGTCATCTCAATTTGCTTTTCTTTTGCATAGTGATTTTGCTATTCTGGGCTCCCTGTATTTCTCTATGACTTTAAGGATCAATTTATCAATTTCTACAAAAAAGGTAGCTAGGTTTTTAAAGGGATTGCATTGAATCTGTAAGTCAATTTGAGTAGTATTTTCATCATAGAAATATTAAATCTTCTAATCAATGAACCTGGGATGTTATTTTATTTATTTAAATCCTCTCTGATTTCTTTTAATGACATTTTGTGGGTTTTGTGTGCATGTCTTTCACTTCTTTGTTAAATGTATTACCAAGCAATTGATTCTTATGTGATGTTATTATAAATGGAATTTTTTTCTTAATTTCCTTTTCCAGTTGCCTGTTGCTAATGAACATACAGAAATACAATGCATTGGTGCACGTTGTTCTTATATCCTGTAACCCTGCTGAACTCATTTACTAATTCTAAATTTTTTGTGTATACATTCCTCCAGATCTCCTGTAGAGAAGATTGTGTCATCTATGTCATCTACAACTGAGAATAGTTTTACTTCTTTCTTTTCATCTGGATGTCTTTTATTTTACTTACCTAATTGCCCCGATTAGAGCCTCCATTATAATATGGAATAAAAGAGGTAAGAGTGGAGATCACTGAATCATTCCTGATATCAGGGGAAATCTTTCGGTCTTTCATCATTAACAGTCATGTTGTCTATGAGAGTTTCATAGATTGTCTTTATAAGGCTGAGAAATTTCTCTAATAGTCATAGTTTTTTCAGCATTTTTAATCATAAAGGGTTGTTGGATTTTGTCAAATGTGTTTTCTATATCTACTAATATGATACAATGAGATTGTTTTTCCTTTATTAATATCACATAGGACATTGGTTAATTTTCATGTATTGAACAGCCTTTCACTCTTTAGATCCAGTTTGGTCACAGTATATTATACTTTCTAAATGTTGTCAGATTTGGTTTGCTAGCATTTTGTTGAGGATTTTTACATTGATATTCAGAAAAATGTCAATCTATAGTTTTCTTTCATTGTGATGTCTTTGTCTGATTTTAGTATCAGGGTAACGCTGCCCTTATAAAATGAGGTGGGAGGTGATCCCTCCTCTTCTATTTTTTGGAAGATTTTGTGAAAGATGGGTATCAATCTTTAATGTTTGTAGACTTCATCAGTGAAACATTCTGTGACTTACCAAGATATGTTTTATAGTAAAAAATGTGGTCTCTCCTGAGCTATTCTTCGTACATAGGAGAAGAATTTGCATTCTCTGTTTAGGGGCTGAGGGCTTTGCAAATGTCTTGCATGGCTAGTTGGTTTATAGTCGTGTTCAAATTTTCCTATGGGACAATTTCTGTTCATTGCTCTTTCCCTGTCTGTAGGCCATAGTCTCCTATTTCTTACATGTCTCATAATTTCTTTTGTTGAAGACTGGATATTTTAAATAATACAAATGTGGCAACTCTGCAAATAAGACCTGCCTCCTCTCCAGGGTATGTGGTGGCCGCGCTGCCGCTGCTATCCATTTAGCGACATCCTTGAACCAGTTCTGCAGTCCGCATTCTTTGTCACGTGTGGTCACTGACTTCTCGGTTGGTTACTCAGTGGTCAGTTAATGACTGAACAAATATTTCCGTGAATTCCCAGAACCACTAAATCTCCAACCTTTGCTGAGGGGCTCTGTGTGTATGTTGGGCATGATTTCAAAACTTCGGCTGTTTAAAAATTGGTTTAAGCCTTCACTTTCTGCTTGCACAGAGCCTCAAGGTTAGCCACAGATGAGAGATTATGGTGGCCCCAGGTCTTTCCAGGACACTGCGCATCCCTAAGACCTTCTACAACCCCAATATCAGAGCTTTCTAAAGCCCTCGTGTGCATCTCATTTCTCAGATTTTACTGTTAAGGTTTTTGGCCAGCATTGTGTTTGCCCTAAGCATTATTATTGCCTCAAGCAGCTGGGCATTAAACAATTGCGACTGACTGTTTTGCTTTTGACAAGCATCCTAGGGACAGGGCTTTCCCCACTAAGTGAGCTCTAAGTTGGGTCAGAGACATGTCCCGTGCAGTGTTCTTTTCCAGGGAGCGTCCAGACAGGTCAAATAGTGACAGTTTTCTGGGGATGGGGCTTTTCAGGGACCTCCAAATCTCTCCTTTCCCATCAGTGGCTGCTAGGCTATTGGTCTCTAATGATGGTATGAGCAAGGCAGCTGTTGTCAAGGCAACTGCAAAGCTTAGAAAAGGGGATGGAAACAGGGCAAGTTAAAAAGCCACAAAGCTTGCGCTTGTTCCTACAGGTATTCAGCCATTTTTCTTAAATAAATGACCAACAAATTATTGCAAATTTTTAGTTAGTTAATTTTCAGCTCTCTGAAACAGTTTAGTTTTACAATTTTTCCAGCATTTTTGTTGCTTTTATGAAAGAAAATATTGTCAGAGGTCCTATTACACCATTCCCATAGTGTTTCTCTCTGGCAGTCTTTTTAATAAGAGGTGCTCAAGAGAACTGGTGACTCAAATAAATAAATAACTCTCACAATTAAGTAATGTTTAAAAATCCAATTTTTTTAAATAGGAAGAAACTTTGAACAGACCCTATCCAGGAAGATATGTGGAGAGCAAAAAAATACATGAAAGGCTGCCCAACCTCCTTAGTTATTAGGGAAGTGCAAATTTAAACCACAATGAAACACCACGATACATCTACTACAATATCTAAAACTTTTTACAGAAAGAAAGAACAAACTGTGAAGTCCGGGTGTGGACACAGAGCAACTGCAGCACTCACATGGCTGGCAGTTGTATAACAAGAGCTTGGTACACGCCAAAAGTTTGGAGGTGTCTCATAAAATTAAACATACCCTTACCATGTTTGGGGGTATGTTTAATCCTACTCCTAAGTATTTTCCCAAGAGCAATAAAACCATATATCCATCGGAAGGCCTGGGTGCCATTTTTAGAACATTAGTTGGAATCATCAAAGATTCAAAACAACTCAATGATCATCAACTGATGAGAAAACAAACAAGAACACACTGCTGAAGCCAGCAGGGACGTGAAAAGCATCAAATGCAACAGGCTTTGTGGAAGAAGCCGGACTCAAAGGCTTCATACTGTGGGATTCCATTGATACGACATTCTGGAAAAGGCAGAACGATCTGAACAGAAAATAGAGTAAAAATTGCCAAGGCCTAGGGGTTAGGAGAAAGGATTAATGACAAAGAGATATGAGGAAACATATTGTAGTGATAGAAAAGTTCAAGAAGTGTTTACCTGACAGTGTTCATTTATCAATATCATAGAACCACACACCTAAGCGAACATTTTACTGAATGCAAATTGTGCCTCTACAAACTCAATCAAAAGTGAAAAAAGAAAATCTTCCTTGCTCTTAACATCATTTTTCTTTGTTAAATTAGTTTAGTGTAAAACTATCTTATCTGATTGCTAACTATTATTTGTTTAGCAGACTATCCAGAGTTAAAATGTATTCTTAATGAAGCATCTAAAAAAGTCACTATATTATGAAGTGTTTCTATGCAAAACACACAAGAGCATTTAGTAGGTAAGAGGGAAAAAATGAATTTGACAATATGTCTAAGTAAAAGATGTAACTACAAGGAGTTCATGTAGCATGTTCATCATAACAAAAAGATAGAAAAGCATAAATGCTGATTGATAGTTGACCTGGTAAGTAAGTAATCAGAAAGCCACATTACAGAATGTCATATTGACATTAAAGTAATTTTATAAACATAGATCCAAATTTGTTAACATGAAAAGGTATCTAGAGTGTTTTGGTAAAAGTAAAAAGGAATCTAGAGTGTTAAGGTAAAAGTAAAAGAGTAGTGTCCTAGTAAAATTTAGTTTTGGAAATTCCTAAAAAAAAATCCTTCAAAAGATCATACAAATGCTGATATCTCTTGGCAAACTGATTCTACACAGGTAGTTTGTATTTTCCTCCTGGATTTTTTTCGCTCCTGTATTTTCCAGGTTTCTTTTGAGGGGTATATGCAGGAAAACCCTACTTCTCATTTCAAGTGCTGTTAGCCTGAGTTCCGGAGCCATCTGCGTAACTGATCACTGTGGCTTTTCAGCTTTCAGATCAGGAAAGCAGAAGGATCAGAAGTGAAGGGTACGGAGAAATGAATGAGCACTGTGTTCAAGTCCAAGGTGTTTTATTGAATCACAGCCAGGTCTGTTGGATACATTTTAACAACAAGATGGATGTAATACACCTGGCTTTGATGTAATCACGGGTCACTCAGACTTCTCATTCACAACAACATTAACTATTACTAAGCTTTGGGGTGACTTGGAAACACACTTTCATCTGTCACTGGATAATGTTGCTCTGACCTTTTTCTGTAAACTTCAGATAAATAAACCTTGTTTGATTTACCCAACTGTAATCTGTGCCTGCCCAGACAACAGCAAAATTGACATTTATTTATTTAGTCAATTTTCATTTGTAAAAAAGGAAAGAAAACCTATTTAGTGAATTTATACCATTTATAACAAATAAAAGAGAAAAGAAAATCTGTTGGTTATAAGATAGAAAGTCCTCATTAAGTTAAAATTGGCACTGCTCTTTGAACTATGGATTCTGAGTTCTTTCAAAGATATGCCTCAGGCTTATTACCAATCTTGTATAATTCATTGTAGTTTTCTAGTGTAGAATTTATTGTCATGAAAAATTTCTTTTCTTTTTTTTTTTTTTTTTTTTTTTTTTTTTTCAGTTTTGGCCGGGGGCTGGGTTTGAACCCACAACCTCTGGCATGTGGGGCCGGTGCCCGACCCCTTTTAGCCACAGGCGCCGCCCTATAAAATTTTTCTTTAATGAAAATTCTTCTACTGTATAATACAATCCCTGGAGATAACAATTTTTTAAGACAATATTCTTTCTAAGCCACCCAAAAAAGCAAAGCGTAATTTAAAAACTGGAAGGCTGGTTATAAAATAAAAGACTAAGAAGCTACCCAACTATACCACAAGACTATGGGGAAAGGACCAAGGAAGGGGAAGGGAGGGGGGAGGTCTGGGTGGAGGGAGGGTGATGGGTTGGGCCACATCTATGGTGCATATTTTTATCTATAATAAAAAAAATTGAAAAAAGAAAAAAAAGAAAGGACCCACATAAATCAGTAGAGAAACAAGAGAAATCCTAGTTGTAGAAACTACTTATATTTGTACCCTGAGCCTGCATGGCGGAGTGGAAGTTGCCTATTTTTAGCATCTGCTTGCACACTAAGTACTGGGAGAAAAACTGAAAACACACAAACATCCAAATAAAAACATGTACATCAGAACAAACACAAAGGCAGATTACAGATGCCTCCCCAATTACATTTCCTGGTGGGACTGAAAAGTAATCAACTCTAATCAGATAAATAAGAACCTAGGATGGAAAACATGCCAAATTTGTCTTGATGTCAGATCCAGCACCTTTTAAAGCGCAGACATGATTACTGCCTCATTTACATATTGTGACTCATATTCTGACTCCACACAAGCCCTGAACTGCAGGGTGGTTATTCCACTGCAGTCTGAGTACATGCAGGGTTCAGCAAAGTTCAGCACAGATCCCCGTCCCTGCACATAGACTCATTCTGGAAAACAGCCTTTGCCTCAAACAAAGATAATTTTGAACTTTTATTCACCTAGCATTTGTGAGGCATAACACTTCAGCCATGGCAATCCTACTTCCTCAATTTTCAAAACATGTCTGATTTTAAATATTCCACTGCTACGTACCTTGTCTTGCTTTTTAGACTGAAAAATACAGTCTTCCTAACAACAGGTAATATAAAAGAGGGGTTTGTTGCTGGCAAGGAAGGCTCTTGGGAAGACCACACATACACAGACACGCAGGTAAACTAGTAGAGAAGTAAAATGTCAGTGATACAGCACCCAGGGGCTCAGAGGAGTGGTAACATCTGAGCTTCTCTGTAGTCAAGACTCATAACATGTGGACAACTTCTTCAACAGTACTCAGAGTTGTAGACCTGAGTATTTTAATAACTTTAAATAGATACAAAAACTGAAAAACCCACCTGTAGAATTAATGCAATAGAAATAATCCAGGGCAGAGTTTTTAATCACACATCCCCTTGGTAAAAAATTATGAGCACTCACCCCCAAAATGTGTATATTTATTTGTTCATAAATATATCTATGTACTACTGACCTTAGCTATTCCTATTCTTTAGACCAAAACAAAACAAAAATGCATAAGTACACAAAAAACAACATCCATGGGAGTTCAGTCCAAAGGACTCATCTAATCTTTATACTTTCCAGAAACACTCTTTTAAAAAGCACAATAATAACCTATAGCACTGCACCAGTTACATCTCACTGTTTCTTGTAGACCTTCATTACTTTCTTTTCTTCCAAAACAGCAAATATTTAGAGACCTTATTTCTCAGCTAACAGAATCCCACCTTACTATACTTGGGGGCACTCTCCAAGATCACTCCCATGGGGTCTCCATCGAGTCCCCGTCAGCCTGCCCACTAAGTTCTCAGTCATCGGTTCTAACACAAGGACTTTGTCAAATGCAAGGGCCCTGTCCAAAGTAATCACCTGTTACCATCTAAATTTAGATCTGTCACACTCTGTATTTTCCCATTGCCTTGGTCTCTCATCCTTTGTAGTCTGTGACATCTCAGACAGGACACTTCAACTGCTTAAGCAAATTCAAAAGGACACAGAAAGCCACTCAGCCTAACCTTCACATCCCTCTCTGGTGCCCTCGGGCCCTCACCACAGGCAGCTGGCATCAGAAGGAATCACTGATGGCCCAGCTTGTCTGCACACCCATGCCCAGTGTGGCCGGCACCTGCACCTGCACTGTGGTCGCCGCCATTGCTGCTCTGTGCTGTGAAGCCTTTTCCACTGTCCCCATTACTGCCAGGCTTCAGTCAAGCCTTCTGGAAACTTCCTGTGGAACCCTTACCAAAAACAGAAAATGAATAAACATAGATAATTAAATCAAAACTCCATCAAAAGGAAAAATTGGCTCCTAATGAGTAAAGAAAAAAAGGTTAACTTTGTACAGCTGAAAATACCAGCATGAAATACATGTCATCATACGCTAAATGGAACACGTGATGGTAACTTCTTTTTTCCACAAGAAACAAAAAGCATTCATTTATAAGCCCACCTAATATGGGGTGTGAAGCAATTACAATGATTCGGGGATGCCTGCGTCCCAGTGGTATGCGGGAGGGGCAGATTCATTTCCAGGAAAGGAAATGACCCTTCTCACCAGTGAAAATGTCTGATCATCCCTCTTGACCCCTCGGCAGGAAGGAAACTTTCATTTTCCACAGAGGAAACAAAGTCGCCCAGACACGGCAGGCGGACCCAGTGAGCCATGTTCATTAACGAGTGAAGCAGTGAGTGTATTCCCTGCCTCTTTGTGAGAAGTAGAAATCATACGTAGAAAAGAGTGAGTTAATAAGTGATTCATCAGTATTGAAGGAAAATCCAGGACACGAGGAAAGTTCAGGTCCCATAGTGACAGGAGCCCTAAAGCCAGAGGCAGACAACAGAGCAGAAGGCCCAGGACACAGGCCGCAGAGCGCAAGGAAAAGGCTCTGAGTGGCCTAACAGTCACTGTGTTTAACTACGTTATTTTGCATTATCATTGCCGCTTTATGAAGCAGGAGCGGGAGACACATTCCAATACCAACCTTTATACTGTCACGTATAAACGTAAGCTATAAGGCGCTTAGAGATCACTCTCCTTTAAGGAATCCCTACAAAGGTTTTATTACCTGATTTAAAGAACTCTTTCAGATATCACAACCCATAGAGTTATTGAGTGGATGGGCCATTTCTAACTATTACCTCTCAAGGCTAGGTGAGCTTAGTTAAGGAGAACCCTCAAAGATCACTGTCATAGCAGGCTAAATCTTATCTGAATGTGCTACAGGCCACACTTATAAAAATGATTTTCACCCAATAAATGGTAGATGTAAATAAAAAAGCAGCACAGAAATATTTAACACAACAAATTAACAGCTTAATAACATTAATTAAGGACATTTTTGAAGGCTTTTGACACTAGTTTAATGTGTCGGTAATATATGACAGACCTATTATGTTTATACACATTTTATGGAAAAGCTCTAAATTCTAATAAAATACGTGCTATCTTTAGAGTAACTGTCCTCCATCCCCAGGAAGTTGCAGGAAAAAAAATTTTTTTTAAACATGTGCTTCAGATACTATAAATTATATATCACTCAACTTGAGTTTAGTCAAACTAATCATGTTGGCTTCCCTTGAAATAAAGACAGCTTTTTAAATTTGGGACCAGAGCCATCTTCTTTCAGAAGAAATAAAATCAAGAAACAAATCAGATGTTACTTTTCCGTTAGCTCCTGCCGGCCCTTCCTCATCTAAATTGGGAGATGTTGTCAGAGAGGCAGGATCCATTTATCTACCAGGTCACCAAGATGGTGAGTTCAAGGTTTGGGGATCCAGAAGCCCAGCCTCTTCCCGCATTGTCCTCTTCTCTGAGGCTTTACTTGGACATCATTCTCTACCACTACACTCAGCTCCAGCAGTGCTAGCACAATCCTCACCCTCCCTGCACTGAAACTACAACAGAAAGCCTCAGAAAATAAAAAGGATGAAACCAGTCTGAACCCATCTCAATCATTAAGGCCAGCCACAAAATTGGGCTTTGCATGAAAGATATTTTCCATCTACACTAGTTAGCACCACACCAGACATGCACAAGATTTGCAATGACCTATCACATTCAAGCAAGACACATGAGTACCGGAAATTATTCCTAGAGAAAGTTAAATTAGCAAGACTTTTATATTAACAGAATCAATGGAAAGATACGTTGTCAAGTCCCTACCATCTTCTAACAATAACTTTAAAGTCTGGGTAGGATCCAGGGCTCTCTTAGTTGCAAGAGAAAAAAAAAAATTCAAACCAGGTTAAGTAGAACAGCTCTTGAAATTCAAAGAGATCGTCCAACCAAACAGGACGGTCAGTGGGGACAGCCGACCAGACATCTGGCCACTCCCTGCAGTCTTCCTCTCTCCTTGTCTCTCAGTTTTCTCTCACTTTACCCACATGGCAAGTTCTGAACAGAAATCACTGTTTACATCATATGACTTCCTATGAATTCCACCACCAGACAGAGATCACCTCAGCAGTTATCAATTTGAAAATTTAAAAATCCCAGGAATAAGCACCAGGCGCAATGGCTTTCTTCCAAAATCCCTGCACTCGGGGAGGCTGAGGCGGGTGGATTGCTTGAGCTCAGGAGTTCGAGACCAGCCTGAGCAAGAGTAAGACCCTGTCTCTAAAAACTAGCCGGGTGTTGTGCTGGGTGCCTGAAGCTCCAGCTACTCAGGAGGCCGAGGCAAAAGGATCACTTGAGCCCAACAGTTTGAGGTTGCTGTGAGCTATGATGATGCCATGGCACTCTCCCAAGAGTGACTGAGTGAGACTCTGGTCCTCCCCTACAAAAAAAATATTAAAACTCCAGGGAGGACTAAATGGCCAAACTCAGGTCAGGAGGTCCACTCAAGACAGGGATTTTGAAAGGACATAGCAGCTACCACTTGATTCTGGTCTGAGAAAAGAGAAGTTTCCCTGAGGAAGGGACCGAGAGAAGAAGACTACAAAAACACACCTGCAATCTCATTCCATTGTGCAGTGAAGATCAAAAGTGCTTTGGGGGTAAAGTGCACATTATTTTTCTCAATGTTGTGATAAGCTTTAATTGCTTTGTTTAAATTTTCTCAGACTTGATTACAAATCTTTGACATCTCTTTGTTCCTTGTTTTATGGGTTAAATCAAAGTAATGAATGACACTTTTTTTAAAAATAGAGTTTATTCTGTTTTGACCTACTTGAAATCACAATTCCTGCTTTGTTTGAGACAATTTTTAAAAATTATTTTGTCAAGGGGAAAAAAATAATCCAGAAACTACATTTCCAGAAGCTGACATGTTTTGTTCTTTTTAAATAAAGCATCCGAAGGAGAAAAGCACAATTAAAATACATAATTAAAAAGTCAATATCTGTTTACATGGAATGTTGTTGGAAAGTGAAATGGGTGAACAGATGCTCCAAAATTCACAGCCGGCTCACTAATCATGGGGCCTCTCTTCCTTTTAAGGCAGGATAAGTAAATATATAAAGGAAAATCTCTACAACCAGAAAACTTACTGTACTCCCTCTTACAATAGCAAAAATATTCAGGGAAGACATTAGGACAGGTAAAAATCTCTCCCCATTCACTCGTTAAATGTACCTGTATTGATTTTCTGTATCTTCGCTTTCAATAAATTATGTACAGTTCCACAGATACATGTTATAGAATTGATGCTATGTCACTCATGATATCCAGGTGATAACATTCTTCCCCAAACTCACTTAACACTAGTAGATCTTTGAAAAGGCTATACACTTCCAAAGCTTTAACATGTATACAAATGTGTATGTGTTTATGTATGGAACTTACAAGTTGTCTTTGATTAGTCATTTTAGAAGTTTGCAGCAAGCCAGAATTCCTTACATTTTTGAAGGAAATTCCTTAATCTGAGATCATTCTTTTCTCCTCAAGAGCTGGGCTCTTACCTACTCACCAACTCCTCAACCCACAAAATGCTGCTATAGGGCTGCCTGTCTATCCAGGCAAATGGAACACCACAGCCTAATGAGTCCTGACAGTGTCATTGAACCCTGAAGTATCTAAATGCCCAAGTGACATTTATTTTCTTGATCCCCCATGACAGGTGGGCTGTGTGGTGAGGGGTTTGCAAGACCCGTCTTGAGTTGACTCTTCATGCTGTGACAATTACATGGGCAGTGAGTCTGGGCCACAACAAGAAAGACCAATAAACCCAAGGCCGTGGCCTGTGCTTCACCTGCACAGCACTCTAGGGATATGACAGGACAATTCCTCAGGGAAACAGCCCACCCAGCTAGAACAGCACCCATAAAGCTAAAAACCACTCAAATGGATTCGCATGCATGTCCTCCACGAGGGGACCTGAAAAGTCTCTTTTAACATCTTGGGGCTCAGAAGCCACATGACCATAGTCCTTTGTGATAGCCTCCTGCTTGCAACAGCCTCAGAAGGAGACAGCTTGATTATCCTCTGGCTTTTGACTTCCTAAAGATTGAAAAGTCCCCCCTTGTAATAGAGGGCAATTAATAGGGAACCAGGACAACTCTTTTTGGAGCAGAGTGAAAATGCCTACGGTATTGACAAGACTAATCAGAAATTGCTGGACACAAACACAGAGCCAGAAGACACTCAGATGGTCCCAGGCTGATTTATTTCTCTCATGCGATGCCTCCCAGGCCAGAATTACGTACACAGAAGTGCTTGGGATGTCACAGACTGATGGTTTCTGATCTGAGCGTACACTCCTCAAAGACAGAAGCCAAAACATTTCTTTATATTTTGTGAATGGTATCCAGCATCCACAGTGCCCAGACATATAAAATAATAATGTGGAGATAACAAATAACTAGAAAATCGTGCTTCTTCTCCGAGCTAAGTCCAGTCATTGGACTGTATCATTAAGAAAAAAATTTATGGCAAATACGTTCAAATTAGATCACTAGCACAGAAGCAGCAAAGACAAAAACAATAGAATCTCGAACACATTTAAAGTGTTCCAACAGAGATTTCACATTTTTAAGGGAAAGTAGAGAAAATAAAGCATAAATGATTTCTTCAAACAACTCTTCTTAAACGCTAAGCAATAAGGTGGTTTCAGTATCAGATGCTGAAGCTGTTTCTACAAGGCCTGTTGGTGAAGAATACAGTCCTACTCCGAGGAAGGAACGTGTCAAGGACACACACCAACCCTAATTTCTCACTCACATACCAATTACATAGTTTTTAGACTTGTGAATACAGAGATCCCTTGACAAGCGGGCACTATCACTGAACCAAGGGCAAACTTCCCCCTTGGTCAGTGTTAAGGGGACTGCCAATTACAGATCTTTCTCCAGCACCCCTATGACCCCAGAGAAATGAGCAACCCAGCAGGGAGGTGCCAGACGGGAGATTGATGACCCCACAGCCTAGTGACTATGCTTCTGGAAAAGGGAAGGGTGAGGTGGCAGCATGAACGATGCAAAAAGTTTTTAAATGAAGGTTTTTAACATTCTAATACAAGACAGCTTAAAAGCTTTGATGTTCAATTTCAGTAAAAAGTAACACTTCACAACAGCACTGTGAAATCTGAATTTTCTAGAAGCCACAATTACAAAGGTAAAAAGAAACAGTTAAATTAATTTTAATAGTTTTATTTAATCAAACTATATCCAACATATTATCTTTTCAACATGTGGTAAAGAGAAAAATTTATTAATGGAATATTTCACATTGTTTTCATATTAAGTCTTTGAAGTCTAGACTTACAGCCCCCCTCAATCTGGACGAGGGGCATTTGAAGTTCTCAGTGGCCACACGTGGCTCCTGCCTACTGTATTGGACATTACAGTTCTATAGGCATCCCAGAAACATTCATTCACACATTCTATGAATACATAAAAAGCAACTTCTCTGTGTCAGACACTGCGTCAGTTACTAAGGATGCAGCAGTGAAAAGAATGAATCCATGTCTAATAGAGCTTGGAATTCGTCATCTTGACAAAACACTGATATTAAGCAAATGATTATCCAAACGTTTATGATAAAGTATGATTAAAGAAAGTATATAAAGTGCACAAGGATATACAGAAGCATGAGCCTAACCGTGAGGGAGGGAGAGATCAGGGTAATATTATACAGGAAGAACATTCTAGTCTGAGGTTGGAAGGATGGATAGAAGTTGATCACCTGGGGGCTGGGAAAGGAGCAGGAACGGGGGGAAATATAGCCCTGCCAGCCCCTGAGCAGACAGCAGCCTGATGAGGATGAGAGAATGAAAGCAAGATTATGAGCTAAGCACATAATAGGCATTGGGGGAACAGGAAAAAAACAAGAGCAAAGAGATAGGCAGGAATCAGGGCCCATCAGGATTTGGGCTTTTATAATAAGAGCAAATGGCAGGTTGGGGAACACGCAGGGGGAGATTTGACATGATCAGGTTAAGAGGATAAATCTGGCTGCTGCATGGAAAATATATTTGAAGCTATAGAGTGAATGTCCAGTGGTCAAATAGTAGACTACAGCAGCCCAGGGTGGGGAAGACGGTGGGTTCAAAACAGGGTGATGGGGAGAGATGGAGGAAGCACCTGGGAGGTAGACTGGATAGGATGTGGGGTCTACAGCCATGACTGAGTCTGATGTGAGTAGTGGAGAGGGAGCTGTGCAGGTGCCAGTCAGGTTTTGGACATCAGCACTCCCGTAAATGGTGAGGCACTTTATGCCCTGCAGATGCGATGGAAGGGCAAGAAGAACGCATGTTCCCTTTCAAACCCGCTCATATTTTTTTTTTTTTTTTTTTTTTTCATTTCTTTATTTTTTATTGTTGGGGATTCATTGAGGGTACAATAAACCAGGTTACACTGATTGCATTTTTTAGGTAAAGTCCCTCTTACAATTGTGTCTTGCGCCCAAAAGGTGTGGACCACACCAAAGCCCCACTCCCCTCCCTCCTTCTCTCTCTTTGCTCTTCCTTTCTGATTTCATTTCTTTTCTTTTCTTTTTTTTTTTTTAAGCAGGAACTCAACTTTATTGCATCAAGCAGCCGCTTATATAGAGTGTGGGGAAGGAGCAGGGAAAGAAGGTGGGGGAAGAGGTGCGTGACAGGGTTGGGCCAATGGCATGGTACCACGTTGGCTGTATCTAGGTAGAGGCAGTTTCAGGCCGGGCCTTGCTGAGTCATTGCTACGCAGAAGTAGCTCGATGGATCTACTTCTAGTCAGGCTCGGGAAGT